>MU670998.1:86562-109209 GCA_026770625.1 Nicotiana glauca | reverse complement strand
ATGCCCAAACTACCCCTTAAATTCCCTGAAATTACTACCAGCTTACTTTAAAATTCCAACCATGCCCTCACTTTATACTTAGATTTACCCATATTACCTTAAAACCACCCAACCCCCTTTTTAATTTCCATCAGCTATAACCAATTCCCTAAGACTTATCAAAACTGAATTCACTGAATCTCAAGATAGAACTAAAAGCAAAGAATTATCAAAACAGATTCACTAATCACAAACGAAACTAATCAGTAGCAATTACGAATTTTAATCAAACGAGTAAGTCCTATTATTCTAATCAATCGATAAAACAGAACTAACACTTAATACTAATTAACAAAAAATCTAAAACTAATCTATCCAAAAAAACTAACAATTAACGAGTCACATGAATCACATTAAACTAACAGACGAATTCATATATACTTATCTAAAAAAAATGCCAACAACTCACGATTAATTTTTGTGCAAAATAACAATGTTAAAATTCTAGCAAATTAAAATCAATGGGCGACTCAGGGGAGAGGGCGAAGATGAGAATGAGTTTTAGGGTTATGGGTTGGGGTTTTGATATATTAAAAGGACATCACAAATCCTGGACCGTTGGATAAGTGAAGATGAACGGTCCGGATTAATTGACACCCAAACGGTGTCGTTCAATTAAATGGAGAATTGATCTGGTCCGTTGGATTAGAGTGATGGACGGACAGGATTTGCACAAGGGAACGGTGTCGTTTTATTTTAATGAGGAGATCAATCCTTAGCCGTTATATCAATTTTCCTCTACGGCCAGGATTGGATCAGCCAAACGGGGTCGTTTTGATTAAACGAGACGGACCAGGTGGACTTTCTTTTGGGCCTGGACGGATGAATCCGTTTGGGCCGGGATATTTTGGGTATTAGGCTGGTCTAGTATTATTTTTGTAGTATTGTATTTGAGTATTTCTTTTTCTTTTTGTATTATTTTGCCTTTTATTAAAATTGTTAAACTAATTAACTCCTATTTTATGGCATTTTTTCAATTAAAGTAAAAGATGTTATGAATTAATGTCTACTAAATGTGAAATTAATTTCCTAAATGAAAAGGCATATTTTTGTATTTTTATTTTGACCTAATCATGCACAAATACCATACAAACAATTAACACAAAATTCACAAAAAATTGTAAAAATAAAGAAAAATCTTTTGTTTGAATTTTATGGGAATAACTCGTATATAGGGCAAAAATCACGTGCTCACACCAACTAATCACGAATCCCCATGGTGTGAGGCAGAATCCGGCCAACCCAGTCGGAAATATCCCCGACCAAAAGAAAAGGCGCAGCTCTGGCTGTACGAGGAAGAGACAAAGTGTTAGAGCCTATGACTAGAAACAGACCAATCAAATGCCCCTTACAAAAAAAGATACTTACGAGTGTGATTCCAAGTCTTAGGAAAGACCTCCGCATTGGCTACCACGTCTTCGGTTCTGACAAAAAAGTAGTTGAGCCAGAACTAACAATTTTCTTTGTCGTCCATCTTCACCACCAAACATTCACCTCCTCGATGGTGAATGTGCAACATCGTCCCCCTATAAAAGCTAAGGGCGAAGAGATGCATCAGATGGAGGAGTATCACCCCGACCCTGGCCAACTCAGCAAATTTGGTAAACATCCTGATACGTTTGTAGATGTACAGGGAGAGTTGGTCCAGGCAAACACCATAGTAGTGGAAATATTCCTTCGCCAATAGGAGAAGGGGGTGAGTATAGCCGACCTGGAAAGGATACGCATATAACAGGCAATATCTGGGAAGGTGGATTTTCACCACATCACGTCCTACTAGGACCTAATCGATGTGGGCAGGGATGTTGGATTTTTCCCTAAGCTCGGCCAGATCGGCCTTTTTCATAACTGACTCCGAGACGTCGGGCTCACCTTCAGGTGCCTTCGAAAAATCGGACCTAACCTTTTCATTACGAGGTATTATTTCCTCCACCGTAAGAAAATTCTCATCCTCAATAGCTACTGAGACACTGTCAGCATGAGGGGGCATAAGCACCGCCAAAGGGACATGTTCAGTTGTCATGCCAGAACCAGAGGATTTACTAGCCATGTTGTTAAGGGAGGATATTCAAGCAAGGAAGTGTTAGAACCAGCAATAATCTCTAAAACCAGTAAGAAGGTACGCAACAATGGAGGAAGAAGAAGGAAGCAAAGGATTTTTATAAGGAGAGGCACAATAATAGTGGAAAAGGAAGAAGATACAGAGTTTTTTTGATGCAAGTATTGCGTAAAGATTGAAACGTTACCCACACACCCCTATTTATAAAAATTCAAGCTAAGCAACTAAGGAATTAATACATCATTACCTGGCACTGTAAGAAGCGGCAGGTTCAATCAGGAGATGCATGCAAAACGAAGCAATGCATCAGGAAATCGCGTCGTAATGACACCTGTCGCCATGAGGTCATCCTGATTTGTTTGACTTATGACCCCAAAAGTTACAGTTTACAATCGTAACGACACGTCAAGTGCTTTGGCCACGCTACACAATATTCTCTCATCGAGCCTACCCGAGGCCGACCTCAATAAGCGGATGGACTAATGGTATAGGTCAAAATCTGCCCTAGAATATTTGGGGCAAAATAGAAAAGCAAAGTGCCAGTCGAGGTCAACCAGGAAGCAGCGAGATTCGTGGTCGAACTGGCAATAATGACCAAGGTCGAGTACCGTAAATAGAATAATAACAGCTAGTTTTTGAAAGAGGATATTAAAGAGAATATTTTAGTGAATAATCTCTGCACTTGTACTATTAGGGTTTGTTAAGGACATGTCTCATATAAATAGAAAAAGAGACAATGGTGTAAGACATGTAATATTCACTTGATAAAAACACTTTTTAGAGGAAGATTCTCTCTCTCTAGCAAAGATACAAATTTTACCTTTTTATCAATAATCTCACTCACGTTATCCCATACTTTTCCATCAGATCTAAGAATAGTTCGAACATTCTAGGATTTGTTTATCACTCATCATTGTCAGGAGGAATAATCATTTAATTCATTCATTATTGTCACTCCTCCTATTTACTTAAATGACATTTATTATTATTTATTGCAAGTTACGCCTCCATTACAGTTCATACCTTTTGGAATATTAAATGTGCGTTATTTTCAATCTCGCACTAACTCAATCCCACGTTATCCCTGCTTTCAAGATCCATATCTAGAGATATTAACATTAACTAGATTTAACCCTTTATTACATATAGTTTAATCGAAATTTAATACTTTTTGGTCAAAAAATAATAATTTTAAGGAGTTATAATAATTTTGAGTGCCCTTCAATAAATAAATAAATTTAGTGACTCGAACTTTGTCAAATAAAGAACCGAATTCGTTTAGTTTGATATTTATTTACAGAAGAATTAGTTTTCCTACAAAGAAAACGTGCAGTTAGCTGACATTTTAGTGAGAGCTATCAAGTCCTAGCTAATATGCAACATTATGCGATGACTTGCCATGTCATCATGCCACATAGGCGCCATTTGGGATATATTAATGCCATATGGAAGCTTAATAAGAGGAAGTCTAGCATTTGTGAGAAGATTCTAGAGAAATATGGATATTTCCTTAGGAAGACCCTAGATCCTTATGGATTTGCTAGAAAAGTCTTTGGAATCTTCTAGGCTTGTAGAAAGTTCTAGAGAAGGGACTTACTTGTAAATATTAAGGACTTGTGGAACAATTATTATTTACACACTAGCCCCTAGGTGACTAGTATAAATAGGGGGCCATTCATTTGTAATTGATCAAGCAAACAATTCAAGTACTCTCTAATACAAAGCTTTCTTTAACAATTCTCTTGTGTTCTTTCTACCATTCTCTTAGCAATCTTGAGTGTAATAAGGCTGACTTTGCATAGCAAGAACGTGAGAAAGTTGTGAGCGAGTTGTCAAGTGCTGAACGTGTACTTAGTTAATTACTAATGACGTGACAACATGGTATCAGAGCGAAGGTTTCAACTAAGGGAATGGCGAACGACGGAGAAATTAACGCTACCAACACCCAAGCCAATGTCATCCAGGATACTGCTGGCAAGAGCGGCCATGGCAAAAAGAGGAATGCCACCAACAAGAGACAGGAGGCGCCACCCGAGGTTGTATCAAACGAAGGACTTACATCCCAAGAACCATCTACCACTGAGGCGAGCGAGGATGAAGTGGAGGTCTTGCCTGAGGGCGTATCACTCGGTAAAGAGTGGGTGATAAAGATAAATACGGGGATGGGTGTCGTGGAGATCTTTGGCCAATGCTTGCGGAAGGTGGAAAGCACCCTTAGCGTTCTTGAGGGGAATACTCTCGAAGAGATTGAGAGTATACGAAATGACTTGGAGGGACGTACATAGACCGAAATAGAACTAAGACAAACCATCAATGCCTTAGAGTGCAGACTCATGGAGGCTTTGAGTACTATCGATGTTATGAAAGCAAAGATAGATTTACTCGAGGAGCATGTTAAAGTTGACGTGACCGAGGCAAGCAGAAGCATTGTGGTGAGAGAGGCCAAGATCGAGGCTCCCAAACCGCCGGTATTCAAAGTGTTCGTGATGTACAAGAAGTGGAAAATTCCCTTTGGCACTTGGAGAACTACTTCAGGCACGGCAAAGTGAGGGACGGCGAGGCCAAGATCAACACTGCGGTATTGTACCTCTTAGAGACTACCATGCTTGGTGGAGAAGGAATATGGCCAACGTGGATAAAGGTCTATGTACTATTAGCCCATGGGATCAGTTCAAAGCTGATTTCAAGTGACAAGTCTTTCCAAACAATGTCCTGTATGAGGCAAGGCGCAAGCTTAGGGAATTGAAGCAAACATGGAGTATACGTAACTATGTCAAGGAGTTCACTACCCTTATGCTTCAAATCCCCAACCTGACCAATGATGACTTGTAGTTCCACTTCATGGACGGGTTGCAAAATTAGGCTAAGTAGGAGTTACAACACCGACAAGTCACTGATATTGACCAAGCCATAGTGGAGGCCGAATCATTGATGGATTTCAGGCATGACAAGCATGACAAAGGCAATGGCAAAGAGTCAAAGGTTAAAAATATCAAAGGCGGGGGAGAAGTGGTAAAGGCAAGGAAATACATCAACAATACTCCAAGACTCAAGATTCCAAAAAGGCGAGTGGTCATTAGGGCTACGCCGAGAAGAAGGCACATGCTGAGAAGAAGGGATGCTACATATGTGAAGGGCCGCATGGCTTCAGGAATTGTCCCGACCTAAAGAGACTCAGTGCCATAGTCCATGAACAAAAGGAGTAGCCGCAAGGAGAGAGTTCGGGAACCGCATAGTTGGGTATGATCGAATTATGCGGTGCTATTACAAAGCAAGCTATCCAACCTACCGAGAATGGAAATCAGTACGTGGATCTCACCATCAACAACAAGCCCATTCGTGCAATGGTGGATACTGGAGCAACTTATAATTTCGTGACTGAGGCTGCCACAAAGAGACTAGAATTGAAGCTTGCTCCAACCAACTCTCGACTCAAGACTGTGAATGACAAGGTACAAAATGTTCGTGGGGTAGATAATGGAGTTGGTGTCAAATTGGAAACTTGGAAAGGTATGACAAACTTTACCATAACTGTTATGGATATCGTTGACATCATACTGGGGCAAGAGTTCTTTAGACATTGTCATACTTTGATAAACCCCTACCTCCAACGTCACTTGGTTATGGAGCAAGAAGGAGCTTGCATGGTACCTACAGTTATTATGCCACACGGATAGATCCAAGCACAACTCTCAGTTATGCAGGTTGTTAAGGGATCAAGAAGGGGGAGCCGACGTTCGTGGTAACAATTGCAAGTCTAGAGGAAGACAAGAATTTTCAAGAGACAGTGCCACCCTGCATAAAGAAGTTGCTTGAGGAAAACAAAGATGTCATGCCCGAGGAGTTGCCTAAGCACTTGCCGCCAAGGCAAGAGGTGGATCACAATATTGAGTTGGAGCCAGGGGCTAAGCCACCCGCATTTGCCCCATATCATATGGCACCTCCCGAGCTAGAGGAGCTCAAGATACAATTGAAGGAGCTGCTAGATGCTGGTCACATTCGCCCATCAAAGGCACCTTTTGGCATAGTAGTATTGTTCCAGAAGAAGAAGGATGGATCCTTGCATTTGTGCATAGACTACCGAGCACTTAATAAGGTCACAGTGAAGAATAAGTACCCAATCCCGCTCACTGCTGACTTTTTCAATAGACTTGGGCAAGTCAAGTACTTTACCAAGGTGGATCTTTGAAAGGGCTACTACCAGGTTAGCATTGCTGAAGGGGATGAGCCAAAGACAACATGTGTGATGAGATATGGAGCCTTTGAGTGGTTGGTGATGTCCTTCGGCTTAACCAATGCACCGGCCACATTTTGCACCCTTATGAACAAGATTTTTCATTCCCACCTTGATCATTTCGTGGTAGCCTACCTAGATGACATAGTCATCTACAACAACACCTTGGAGGAACACATGGAGCACTTAAGGAAAGTTTTCCAACTCTTGCGGGAGAACAAGCTATACATCAAGAGGGAGAAGTGAGAGTTTGCACAATCAAAGGTGCACTTCTTGGGCCATGTCATTAGCAATGGCGAGCTAGGCATGGATGATGCTAAGGTACGTTCTATCCAAGAGTGGGAGGCACCTACAAAGGTAACGGAGTTGAGATCCTTCCTTGGCCTTATTAACTACTATCGTCGATTCATCAGTGGCTACTCAGCAAAGGCTGTACCATTGACTGAGCTGCTGAAGAACAACAAGCCATGGGTCTGGACAGAGCATTATCAAAAGGCATTTGAACACCTTTAGGTAATTGTAACAGGGGAGCTGGTCTTGGCATTACCTGACTTTGCCAAGACATTTGAGGTGCACGCAGATGCCTCAGACTTTGCCATTGGGGGTGTCCTGATGCAGGATAAGCATCCCATAGCGTTTGAGAGCTGCAAGTTAAATAAGACGGAGTGACATTACACTATGCAAGAGAAGAAAATGACTGCCATTGTGCATTGCCTGCGTAGACATTATCTGCTCGGGTCGAGGTTCGTGGTCAAGACCGACAATGAGGTTACTAGCTACTTTCAGACGCAGAAGAAGCTCACACCAAAATAGGCTAGGTGGCAAGACTTCTTGGCCGAGTTTGATTATGTGCTAGAGTACAAGCCGGGCAAAGGTAATGTTGTACACTACAAGAAATTACGGAATTTGGAACAACATTTTTTGTTGCAGTATATTGGTGATCGTTGCAAAAAGTACTTTTTGCAACAAAAAATAAGTTGTTGCACGTTGTTGCAGCAAACTCTAATGCGAAAAATCTACGCAACAAGAAACGATGTTGTTTCCAAAAAGCTAAATTATCGCAACAAATCTTTTTGTTGCAATAAATTATATATTGTTGTTATAAAGGCATATAATTGTGGTTTATAAAAATATTTAGCAACAACAATAATTGTTGTGATAAATCAATCTTATTTCCAACAATATAAGTTATTGCAAAATAAATGGCGGGAATACTAGTTAATATGTTATCAAGAATTTTAGCAACAAACGTTATTTGGCAATACGTTATTTTCTGTCAACAAAATTAGTTGTTGCATACGAGTTTCGTGAAATATTTTTAGCAACAACTTATAAATTATTGCTACATACATAATTGCTATATGCTTTTATATTTTTAAGAAATGTATACAAATTACTAAATTTTATATATATGCAAAAGGTCAATACATAAAGTTGTTGTACTAGATATATGCACCCTTCTAAAAGCTAAATACTTCTGAAAGTTTTTACTTACAATGAAAAAGAAACATCATATGTCCTAGGTCAGTAAGTTCTAATCTAATAAAACACAAAAGACAAATCTTTTAGCTTGCGTAGTACATGAACCAGATTGCAAGCAGTGTTGGTTTACGCTTTATCATCCTACAAAAAAAGTAAATATAATCGGACTTTGATTTAAAATAGAGGGAACCACAAATGCCTATTTACATCAAATAGTATGGTAGAGGTGGAAATATTCAGCTAAAAGAACATTATAAATCAAGTATCCACTCCAAGCAAACTGAATAAAAATTTATTAGAAAATATTTCAGAAACTCCTTAACCTCATTCATGTAACGACCCGACCGGTTGTTTTGAATCCTAGCACTCCGTTCAACAGTCGAAGGCCATGAACAACTTCATTTCAGGTATTATAGCTTGTACGCGTGGTCGGAATTAAGTTCCGAAAAGTTCAGAGTCGATTTGGAAAGAGAATTCTTATTTCAGAAGCTTAAAGTGAAAGAATGAAGTAGGATTAAAATTTTGAGTAAACAACCTCGGAATCCGAATCTAAAGGTTCCAGCAGGTTCGTATGATGATTTCAGACTTGGGTGCATGCCCAGTTCGGGGTTCGGATAACCCGAGAGCGTTTCAGCGCCTATTGTGGAAGTTAGCATTTTAGAAGAAATTTTACAAGTTTGGCTTGAAGTGTATTTTAGTGTTATTGATGTCCGTTTGGGATTCCGAGACCGTGAATAGCTCTGTATGGTAATTCCAGAGTTGGAGGCGCGATCGGAAGTGAATTCGGAGGTCCGTAGGTCATTTTGGAGCCATTTGGCTAAAGATAGAATTTTAGAGGTTTTTTAGAAGTTTGACCAGAAGTGGACTTTTTGATATCGGGGTCGAAATCCATTTCCGAAAGCTGGAGTAGGTCTGTAATGTCAAATATGACTTGTGTGCAAAATTTGAGGTCAATCGGACGTGATTTGATAGGTTTAAACACCGGAAGTAAAAGTTTGAAATTTCGAAGTTCATAAAACTTGAATCGGGGTGTAATTCATGGTTTTAGCGTTGTTTGATATGATTTGTGGCCTCGATTAAGTCCGTAATAGGTTTTGGGATTGGTTGTTAGGTTTAGTTGAGGTTCCGGAGGGCCTTAGGTAGATTTCGGGTGGCTAACCGATCGAATTCGGAGTTTGAAGAAGGGGTGGAGCTGCTGCTTCTGGTATTTCCGCTTCTGCGGATTGGGGACTGCAGAAGCGAGGAAGAAGCCGCAAAAGTGGTTGGATGTGAAGCAGCCCTAGATCCGCAAAAGCGGAACCGTAGAAGCGGTAGGCTGTCCGCAGAAGCGAAAATTGGGCTGGAGCCCAGTGTCTGCAGAAGCGGCATTTTGTCCGCAACTGCGGGACCGCGGAAGCGGAAATGTTTTCGCAGGCAGTGAGGGTTTTTAAAAAATTGTATTTTGGCTATTTCCTCTCATATTTTCTTGGCTTGGGCGATTCTTGAAGGGGTTTCAAGAGAGGATATTCATCATTAATGATAAGGTAAGTTATCCCCACCTATTTTGAGTTAAATACATCAATTATGTATGGATTTGAGCATGAAAATTGTAGAAAAACTTGGGGTTTGAGGGAAGATCTAGAAAATTATTGTTCTTGGAATTTGACCACGATTTTGGGTATGAAATTTAGAGAAAATCATATATTTGAGTTCGTGAGTTTATGGGTAAAGTTTATCTTCAAAATTTTTTGGAATCCGGGCACGTGGCCTGAGGGCATTTTTGTTAACTTTTCAATCGGAGTTAGTAATTTGCTACAAATTAGATTGTAATGAATAATTGAGCATATATTAATGGATTTGCGTAACCATTGGCTAGTTTTGGAATGTGGTGCATCAATTAGAGTCTTCGGAAGGGCGTGCAATGCCGGTTTGGATCTTCGGTGCGAGGTGAGTCTCCTTTCTAACCTTATAAGAGGGAATTGTCCCCACAGGTTAAACAATTGATTATGTGCTCCTATTTGTGGGGGCTACATATGCACGAGGTGACGAGAGTCCGTGCATAGCTACTATTATTCTATTGTCCGGGTAGTTAGGACCCAAAGGCATGTTATACTTGGATAATTTATGAACACATTGATAGCTTGAATTGCTTAAATCATATTGAATTAGTAAGTGAATTTCTAAAAGTATTAAACTTCATTTATTAAAAAAATTGTTAAAGGAGAATTGGTTTTAATTGGATAATTATTCCCCGATAAATTCTTAATTGGCTATTTGAGCATGTATTTTATGTGTACCTGCGTTGCATGGATGATTCACGAGCAGGGTGATTGTTTATTTTATGTTGACCGCATCGCATAGATAGATTCGTGAGCGGGGTAGTAGATGCATCTATGGTTCGGGCCGTTCGACCTTCGGCGGTGCACAGTTTACATTTTTGTTGGATCGGGTCATCGTCTCGGTGTGATTTGCGCATGTTGTTTGTCGCTTGAGAATTTTAAACGTGAAATTTGCCCTTCGTGGCATGATATAAATTGATAAGATAATAAAGAGTAAACCTTGAAAATCCTTGATTATTTGTTGAAGGTGTTTACCTGTCTTCCGGCTTCATGAATTAGAACTGCTATATAAATCCTTGATTTTCTCACATTGTTAGTATATTGTCAATTGACCCTTAGTAAGTGTCAAAGTTGACCATCTCGTCTCTACTTTTTCGAGATTAGGCGGGATGCTTATTGATTACACGTTGTTTACGTACTCATACTACAGTTCTATATATTTTTGTTGCACAAGTATATGTATCTCTAGCAGCCTACCAGGCGTAGCAGCCCGGATGATTCTCGGACAAGGTGAGTTGCATATTAGAGGCGACTCGCAGCTAGTGTAGTCCCTTTCAGCATATTGTATTTATTTCCGATCCACTATATTTCGGACGGATGTTGTATTTTATTTCCTATCAGTAGATGCTCATGCACTTGTGACACCAGGTTCTGGGAGGATTTTCGATTATTCAATGTTAAGTCCTTTGTTGACTTCAATGTTCATTTTCTTAAAATCTTTATTATTTAATATTCAGCGTATAAGAAAAATGATTTTCGCAAATACTAAAACTGGAATTTAATTATGCATTCTTGGTTGGCTTGCCTGACGGCGGTGTCCAGCGCCACCACGACCCTTAGTAAATTTTGGGTCGTGACAACATGGTATCAGAGCACTAGGTTCCTAGGGTCTCACGAGTCATGAGCAAGTCTAGTAGAGTCTCGCGGATTGGTACGGAGACGTCTGTACTTATCCTCGGGAGGCTGCAGGACTGTTAGGAGTACGTCCCTTCTTGATTCCTTATTGTGCGATTTGATTCATGTGAGGCTTATGCCATTGTTTCTTTCCTATTCAATCTCATGCGACGCGAAGCGCTCGTTATAAATCGAGAATTAAAGAACCTTAATGGTACTACAGATATGATACGGGATGTTTCTCCCGGTATAGCTGATCGGATTATTATCGTCACATTGTAGAAGGAACCTTGATGGTTTCAGCCCAGTAGCGGTACTTCTAAGGGCTCTGGGGCAAGGCACAAGTTGCCACGATGCTTATGAACAATTGTTCCGCGGTATTGCTATAATGGTAGGAAGTTTTGCCCACGTGTTGGGGCAGTGAATGACTTGAAGGGAGGTTTACTCGAGGCATAATCAAGAGATCCAGTGTTTTGTTCCCAGCAGGGGGAAAGGCAATTGAACTAAGGATGGTCAGATGGGGGCAGGTGGAAGTGATGAGACTTGGTATTTGCAAGCGTTGTAGAGTTTTTTTCCATGATGCGGTGTTGTTGTCCTTATTGAAGGTACTAAATTTGTCGGTGTTATGGTCTTCTGCAATTTGCCTTGGGGTATTAAGGAATAGAATTGGAGATACAACTGTCAGATATCGCAGGATGCGGTAGTTTAGGATTGAATCAATATTTTTAATGTTGACGGTTCGAGAAAGATGACCTTCGGAAAAGTTTGGAGTTAGTACCAAATTGTGGATTCAAGTTCTGTGAAGATAAATTTTTTCTATGAAGATAAATTTTATTAAGGCAACGACTGCAGCAAAAGATGAGAAGGACATGTGGAAAGGGTCGGGCGGAGTTTTAAACTTCTAAAAGGCCAGGCTTAGGGAGCGCAGGCCGAGCAGTTGATTAAAGAAGTGAGTTTGCCCAAAGTGGGAGGGCAGCGGAGCTGCGTAGGGGATTGGTAATAAGATGACTACGTGCCTTTAGGAGAGTTTGGAGTGATTGATAATATTAGTGATTGATGATTGGGGTCTACGCAATTAATTTGAAGTATGGGCTATTATACGGCATGAGATTTGATATAACGAAGAGGAGCTGCCTAAAAGAAAGAAGGATAGAGCATAACTTTGAATTGAAAGGATGTTGTCACATACTTAAATGATGTCCACGAGGGGTAAATAGACCTGTGCAGCTGGAGAGCGAGCTCAGACTCGGGAAGGGTCATTGATGTCGTAGTGATTGTCCCCCGTGCAGCAACGTTGGAAGATGCTGGGGGGAGCCTTCTATAAGTGGATTACCTGAGTGAGCAGGTTAGTAGTCGCGTGGTTAGCAAGGCTTCTGCGAAGAGATTTATCAGTTATGTAGCAAAGAGTTCAGTCGTGCGAATCAGATTATAATAGAATGGGGCTTTGCGGAAGGAATCCGAGAATTTATGCGGTTGATCGCGCAAGGTTATGTCGATGAAAGCTAGGGAATCTTGGTGAATTCCAGAGTTGTGAAGTAGTGGCTTCAGGCTAAGTGTGAGAGTCCCACCGCTTATGATTGGGTTGCATGGTTAACTACTAGCGAGGTTTCTGGTTATTAGCATATTGATGGGCTATTTCAGCTGCGGGGAAAGACCATAAGTGGTATTTTGAGCAAAGGAATTATTAAAGGTGGGCTATCGTTGGCCTTATTGGCCCATGTTCAGATGGGAAAAGATTCAGGATTTTGCGTTGTATAGATGTGGGTTCCAAGGGAAGTGATTCGGCGGGTTCTTCGCCAAGGGGGTATTCAGGTGATGGAAGACTCATGGAGTTGATTATATTTGGGGCCAAGTCAGAGCGGGTGGCTCTCAGCAATGGTCCTAATAGGATTAAAAAGGGGTAAGGAGTGGTGCCTAATGATTTCGAGCCTATAGGTGCAGTTGCGAATCAAGCTTTTGCAGCAGCTTATGAATGGAGGCTCAGAATGTTCTGTGATGTTTTGGCTCACGATGTAGCAATTGGGAGGTGTGAAAATAGGTCGTGAGATTCGAGACAGCATGGTCTTGTGATTCAAGGTCACTCGAGATGAGTGCAGATGGAGTTAGTATTATCTCTAAGGCAATCAAGGATAAATTGGGAGAAGGTAGATTGATTGGCCATAGTTGAATTTGGCATATTGGTGTTAGCTATCAGTTTTCTCAGCTCGATCGATTTATGCAAGTGAGTTGCGATGGTGCGTATGAGGCTTGTCAGCTGCCGTAATTGATATTATTCAGAAGCATTCTCATAATATGCCTTGTTATGTAGAAGCGAATTCCGGAAGGGCTATGGTGCCTTAGACCACTACCTAGATGTTTGCATATTCTATGGTTATGAGTATTCACCTGTGTATTGCTATGGAACTCCTAAAGTGAGTTCAATGAAAAGATTTGATGTGATGAAGTATTGATCTATTAGCAATTCTAGAATTACGATGAAGAATTTTGTCCTACTGTACATTGGCATGTCAGGTGCAGCAAGTAGTATGGAATTTGAAACGAGAATCAAAGCTGCAGTTCGGTGTGGACAAGGATGTCACCAGCTAAGATGATCAGGGAAGGGGTTTTGATGTTTAAAGTAAGTTCGTATTGTCCTCAGTGTCACCTGAGATCGGTGTTTTGTGAAAAAGGCTTTGTATCCTGGCTAAGGATTCTTGATCGCTTTTCAGCGTTAGTGCAGCCGGTGGTTTGGGTGTGCAGACCTGTTGTTCATCACGGAAGGTCATGGGAGCGTGCCCCATGGGAAGGTTGTATAAGTGTGGCATGTAGCCACTTGATTGATTGAGGAGTTAAACCAAGTATGAAGAATTTTGATGATATCGTTAAATTGAGAATACATGCCTGGAGGGCACTCAGTTACTGAGTTGTGGACTGTGGATGCGTACTCCAGTTATGACGGTTGTACTTGTGTGTTATGAGAAGAGGGAGATTATTATGGACCTTGGAAAGGTTATTGGCCTAGTCGGTGCGACCAGAATCGGCTTGAGGTCGGTGGATGGATTCAAATGTGAATATGGCTCTATATCAGGCCAAACGTGTTCATTTCAGTAATACTCTCCTTAAGAAGGAGTAGTCGGGGTGTTATTTCGTTGGCAGATATTTCATTAAGTGATGCAGTGCACCGTGCGAGTTATGAGACGGCTTGAGAAATTGCTTATGTGTTGAGGATCCACGTAGAAGTGATGTTTTATAAGCAAGATGGCTCTTGAGATTCGGTTCGTATATTGCACCTCAGTTGTGCTTGAGTTTTGTAGCTTATGACGCTATATGTCCCCACAAGGATGTTATTATGCACTTAGTGTGCTTGTGACCAATATTCGGTATATTATTGAAATAAGCAGTCTAGCTCGGTGCATACCTCCTTATGCGAGTTTTATGTGGGATCGGGTGGCACGTCGCTATGGTTATGATTGTTCGGATCGGGTTGCGCGCCGCAACAGTGTGAAGCTGAGTACAATTCCCCGTATATGTTTTATGTATTTTGTTTCCTATTTTATGAGGGAATTTTATATTAGTTGTGTGCTCGCGTCGCATGTATGATTCGCGAGCGGGGTGTTTGTTTAATTAAGTCGACCGCATCGCATGCATGATCCGCGAGCGGTGTAGTTGAATTTCCTTCTCAAAGTTTGCTTTCCTTTATATCGCATTCGATATGGTAGCCTGTTGGCACATGGTAGCATCATATAAGACTTTTGATAATGTCTGGGGTGGCTTGTTGCCTGAGCAGTTGTATCAGATGGGACGAGGTCCCTTGAACTATGAGTCTGTGCAATCCAGCTGAATGAGGTGTGTTATGGAGATAAGACCATTATTGTGCTCAAAATGAGGTGAAGGTTTTTGTCAGGAGTATAGACCTAATGATTTGTTGACTCGGGAGTTGATTATAAACTTCTGCACATCCTTTCCGTCGTGGCGGTATGGTATAGGTTGGAGCAAGACCTGTGTATGTCATGGGGTGCAATTGGGGCATCAGATTGGTCGGATTTAGACTAAGTTGATCAAAAAAAGGTTATTGTGTTCTGGTGAGTAAAGTGATGCTAGGAATGAATTCAGCAAAGTTATGCAGCTATGTTTGAGTACAGCGTGTGGTGATTGATATGGTGGCCTTATGGTGGAAACAAGTCGGACATGAAATTTCGGATGTTGGGATTGGGCCTTAGGGCGTATCTGCTTGAGTAAAAGAGAATGTCTTTAGAATGGATTGAGCTAATGTGCTCAACTGAGCTATGGTAGCACGGGAAGGTGCATGGGAAGTTAAACAGCGATTTCAGACCACTCCAGTGTAGTTATCAGCACGTTCAAGGATGAACGTATGTTTAAGTGGGAGAGAATGTAACGACCCGACTGGTTGTTTTGAGTCCTAGCACTCCGTTCAGCAGTCGGAGGCCATGAACAACTTCATTTCAGGTATTATGGGTTTGTACGCATGGTCAGAATTAAGTTCCGGGAAGTTCAGAGTTGATTTGGAAAGAGAATTCTTATTTTAGAAGCTTAAAGTGAAAGAATGCACTAGGATTGAAATTTTGAGTAAATGACCTCGGAATCAGTATCTGAAGGTTCCAGCAGGTTTGTGTAATGATTTCGGACTTGGGTGCATGCCTGGTTCGGGGTTCGGATAACCCGGGAGCGTTTTGGCGCCTATTGTGGAAGTTAGCATTTTAGAAAAAAATTCGTAAGTTTGGCTTGAAGTGTATTTTAGTATTATCGATGTCCGCTTGGGATTTCGAGACTATGAATAGCTCTGTATGGTGATTCTGGAGTTGGGGCGCGATTGGAAGTACATTCGGAGGTCCGTAGGTCATTTTGGAGTTATTTGGCTAAAGATAGAATTTTGGAGGTTTTCGAGAAGTTTGACCGGAAGTAGACTTTTTGATATCGGGGTCGGAATCCGATTTCGAAAGCTGGAGTAGGTCCGTAATGTCAAATATGACTTGTGTGCAAAATTTGAGGTCAATCAGACGTGATTTGATAGGTTTAAACATCGGAAGTAGAAGTTTGAAATTTCGAAGTACATAAAGCTTGAATCGGGGTGTAATTCATGGTTTTAGCGTTGTTTGATATGATTTGAGACCTCGAGCAAGTCCGTAATGGGTTTTAGGATTGGTGGGTAGGTTTGGTTGAGGTCCCGGAGGGCCTCGGGTGGATTCCGGGAGGCTAACCGATCAAATTCAGAGTTTGAAGAAGGGCTGGAGCTGCTGCTTATGGTATTTCCGCTTTTGCGGATTGGGGACCGCAGAAGCGAGGAAGAAGCCGCAGAAGCGGTTGGATGTGAAGCAGCCCAGGACCGCAGAAGCGGCCCTAGATCCGCAAAAGCGGAACCGCAGAAGCGGTGGGCCGTCCGCAGAAGCAAAAATTGGGCTGGAGCCCAAAGTCCGCAGAAGCGGCATTTTGTCCGTAATAGCGGGACCGCGGAAGCAGAAATGTTTCCGAAGAAGCGAAAATTGTTGAGGGTGTGAGGGTGTTTTAAAAATCGGATTTTGGCTATTTTCTCTTATATTTTCTTGGCTTGGGCGATTCTTGGAGGGGTTTCAAGAGAGGATCTTCTTCATTAATGATAAGGTAAGTTATCCCCACCTATTTTGAGTTAAATACATCAATTATGTATGGATTTGAGCATGAAAATTGTAGAAAAACTTGGGGTTTGAGGAAAGACCTAGAAAATTATTATTCTTGGAATTTGACCACGATTTTGGGTATGAAATCTAGAGAAAATTATATATTTGAGTTCGTGAGTTTATGGGTAAAGTTTATCTTCGAAAAATTTCAAAATTCGGGCACGTGAGCCTGAGGGCATTTTTGTCAACTTTTCGGTTGGAGTTAGGAATTTGCTACGAATTAGATTGTAATGAATAATTGGGCATATATTAATGGATTTGCGTAACCATTGGCTAGTTTTGGAGCGTGGTGCCTCAATTAGAGTCTTCGGAAGGGCGTGAAATGCCGGTTTGGATCTTTGGAGCGAGGTGAGTCTCCTTTCTAACCTTGTAAGAGAGAATTATCCCCATAGGTGAACTAAATCAATTTGTGCTCCTATTTGTGGGGGCTACGTACGAACGAGGTGACGAGAGTCCGTGCGTAGCTACTATTATGCTATTGTCCGGGTAGTTAGGACCCAAAGGCATGTTATACTTGGATTATTTATGAACCTATTGATAGCTTGAATTGCTTAAATCACATTGAATTAGTAAGTGAATTTCTAAAAGGATTAAACTTCATTTCTTAAAAAAAATTGTTAAAGGAGAATTGGTTTTAATTGGATAATTACTCCCCGATAAATTCTTAATTGGCTATTTGAGCATGTATTTTATGTGTACCTGCGTCGCATGGATGATTCACGAGCAGGGTGATTGTTTATTTTATGTTGACCGCGTCGCATGGATAGATTTGCGAGCGGGGTAATAGATGCATCTATGGTTCAGACCGTTCGACCTTTGGCAGTGCACAATTTACATTTTTGTTGGATCGGGTCATCGCCTCAGTGTGATTTGCGCATGTTATTTGTCACTTGAGAATTTTAAACGTGAAATTTGCCCTTCGTGGCTTGATATAAATTGATAAGATAATAAAGAGTAAACCTTGAAAATTCTTGATTATTTGTTGAAGGTGTTTACCCGTCTTCCGGCTTCGTGAATTAGAACTGCTATATAAATCCATGATTTCCTCACATTGTTAGGATATTGTCAATTGACCCCTAGTAAGTGTCGAAGTTGACCATCTCATCTCTACTTCTTCGAGATTAGGCGAGATACTCATTGAGTACACGTTATTTACGTACTCATACTATACTTCTGTGCATTTTTGTTGCACAGGTATATGTATCTCTAGCAGCCTATTGGGCGTAGCAGTGCAGATGATTCTGAGACTAGGTGAGTTGCATTATTCGAGGCGACCCGCAGCTAGTGCAGTCCCTTTCAGCATATTGTATTTATTTTCGGTCCACTGTATTTCAGACGGATATTTTATTTTATTCCCTATCAGTAGATGCTCATGCACTCGTGACACCGGGTTCTGGGAGAATTTTGGATTATTCAGTATTAAGTCCTTTATTGACTTAAATGTTCATTTTTGTAAAATCTTTACTGTTTAATATTCAGCGTATAAGAAAAATAATTTCCGCAAATACTTAAACTGGAATTTAATTATGCATTCTTGGTTGGCTTGCCTGACGGCAGTGTCCGGTGCCACCACGACCCTTAGTGAATTTTGGTTCGTAACAATTCAACTAAAATGACTGCAAGAACAGAGGTGCAACCAACTAAACATACACTAACATGTATGTTGAAAATAATAGAACGGTAACACTATATAAAATACAAAAATGAAGGGACACCATTATCCAAATTGGACAAACACTTTTGTACCGCTGATAGAATTTGTATTTGTTCTTCTTGATTTTAACATTTTCACTTGAACATATAATGCTTCATTGTCAGTACCTCTCCCAATTTAAGCATCTCTGTCTTTCCAATGCATGTAATTCATTTTTTTTTTCCTTTAGGTTGTTGTTCCCCTTGTTGAGTAATTACTACTAGCCACAAGATCTAATCACTTAAAGGTGTTGTACATAAATAAAGTTATAGAGTTTTGAAAGTAAAAGAAGCTTTCTGTAATTTATATAAAATTGAAATTTTATGTTCCAATGGAAAAATCTAGAGAAGAATGAAAGAAGAGACGCTAAAATGTATTAAAAGTTTATTGACTAGCATTATTATTTTATGAATATTACTTATCTGATGTCATCCAGAGTACTTTTAGGCAGCCAAATAAAAAGTCAAAAAGGAAGGAGAGGAGAGAAAAATAATCCATTTCTGTACAAAAGTTAAAATTAAGCATAATAAGTCGATAATGGAACTGGTAATAGAAGAGCGACGAGAAATTTACTTTTACATAAATTAGGTGGAGTAGTTTATTTACCAAGATATCATCCATAGGACTTGCAAGACTCGCTTCATTTGAACCACTTAAATTTGTGATAATATTGATAAGTGCAGCAGGAAGTCGAGTCTGTTAAACATAACACAAATAAAGATCTTAAACATGTACTAAGGATGAAATTATTTTATAATATCAAAAAAATTATGACAAGCTTCATTTTTCAGAACAATAACAAAGAGTTATTAGAAAGTAATGAGTAATAATAAAAGCAATATTGTAATCTGCTAGAAGATGAAGCATTGTGATGATATCTATCACAGGTAGGGAAACTGGTTGGTTTAGTGTCAGAATTTAGAAAGTGATTAAAATAGATTGATGCACACAATACCTTCGGCTACGCCTTTCAGAAAGAAAATCTCATGAAAACCTTCATCATCTTTGTTAATAATGCAGCAGAACTATTAATTCTTTGAAGTTAAACCCAAACTACCTTAAGAACAAAAATATTCACCAGCTTAATAATAATATGGCATAACTGTTAATGATGACCACACATCATGCTATATATATATATATATATATATATGATAATTTATTACCAAGACTTATAGCAAGAAAAGCCCGTAGAAGATTATTAACATGATCAGGAGAAGCAAAACTACAAATCAACATGTCTATTGATATGCCTTGGTTCCACTTAATACCTATGTATCATCAGGTATGAGTTAGAAGACAAAAGGTTTCTTTATTTAGTTTTCCTCTGAAAGCGGAAAAAGGGGTATGGACCATCACTTGGGGCACACAAGTGCAACATACAGGTTAGTTAACACAGTTAAAGAGTCTTTGCAGCAAGCTACAACTTTTGATTAAGCTCAGAAGATTTATAAAATAACTATCCAGTCTTCATAAGGCAACTACCGAAACTTTAGAGATTAAACTAAATGAATACCTCCGAACTTTGTATAAGGGATACAACTGCTACCATGCCCTCTTTTAATATTTGTTGCTCACACCCTACACGAGCTGCCATGACTCTTACATGAGTTTTCATGACTTCTCGATATTTTCGCTCGTCCTCATGTTGCTCTTGTACTTCTTTAAGTTTAGATTCTACACTCTCTCGTTTACGTCGTTCTTCTTCCACCTCTTTTTTTTTGTGCTTGCAGTTGCTCTTGAAGCCCTTGCATGGATCCTTGGCCACGATAATAGCCTGACTTCTCTCCAACAATTTTCATAAAGGAAGCATTTATAATAGGGTCCATATCAGTAACCTTTTCTATTTCTTGAACTTCCTCTGCGACCAATTCATTCACTTTATCCTACAAACAGGCCATAAAAGCTTTAGCTTTCAATAATTGTTTCAGCAAACTCATATCATAAGATTAAAGATTAGAGTTTTGTATGTACATTCAATTTCGGAGCGGCATCGTTGACCCAATGACCATTTTTCATGTGAGTTATTTTCCAAAGTTTCTGAAAGTTTGGCTCTTTTCCGGTGATTGCATCTCTCTAACAAAATAAATCAAATTACGTTATTGAAGAAAGAATTACTAAGTCCATAAAAGAAGACATATCTCACCTCTTCAAAAGAGACTGCCCCAAACGAATTTCTGCCGCAAATGTGATTGATTCCTTGTTTTGCCTTTTTTATTTTGTTTTTGGCACTCATTCTCTACATTTAATATGTCTCAATAATATGATTCAAAGTATAAAAAGTAAAATAAGAAAAAAAAATAAGACTTTGAGTATGGTCATGATAATTTAATTTCCATTTCACATGTATATGATTGCTTTCTTAATTTTTTTTGCAATTTCCCTGGTTGAACTAGGCATTTTCCAGAATTCTGTTAGCTAAATAATAGCTTTTGTTCATATTTCATTTGATTACCTTGAAAGGATCAGAGTCGAAATACTCCACCAAGAATTTTTATTCAACTTCAGTAACATCTTCTGGTATGTTTTGCAATCGCTCTTCCTTTGAAGCAAATTTCTTGAAATGATTATGGAGCCTACTACGACGATATCGATATAAATTATTAGTTGTGCGAAGGATAGTATCCCTAGTTTGTTGCGTGTCTGGAATTTCGAAGGCGTCCTGCACTCAAATTAAAAAATTAAAAGTGATAGCTTTGTCACCTAAGACTCTACTAGCAACAAAATAGATTTGTATGTGGAACCTGTAATAAAGAATTTTAAAGCTAGAACCATTAGATTAATAAATATGCCTACTGTTCTTTATACAGACTACTACTATAATGGGCAGCTATTTTTATGAACTGTTTATATCACAGAATTTTAGTTGCAACATTGATCAACCTCATATTCTTGTGATATCAAATGGAGATTTAACACTGAATAAAAGTTACTTGCAACATTGATCAACTGTTGCACCAGTAGAGAATATCAGAAGAATATGACAGACTATTCCCTAGTTCATATATATAAGTGGGCGTAGAATACTGTTTTTTCATAATTTTCTATGGCAGATTCATGCACATATAAGAGCATTAACTTCTATTTCTTATCATATACCCCACCTAAGTAAATCTATTTTCACTTCTTCTCGTGTTTTCTTACGCACATGGTTACAGTTAGTGCATGGACATTGAATTCTTATACCAACATTAGAATTTGAAAATACAAAGTTCAAAAATTATTTCACGCCATTCAAGTATTCTGGTAATGCCTTATTCCTAAGAAGAATCCAACTTTTATCCTGTCACGACCCCAATCCCGATCGTGATGGCGCCCAACACAACTGCTAGGCAAGTCCGACCATTTACACTCTCAACCCGAGCATGAAGCTCAAAACTAATTATTTGAATATCATTAACGGCAATAAAGCTTAAAGTATAAACTGATAGAAATAAGCTGAATATCACGATAATACGGAATAAACTCCCAAGGACCTGGGGGTCATGAGTCTAGAGCCTCTAACAATACAGTATGGCAAGACTCCAAATAATACAATGTCTCAAAATTACGGAAAGATAATAAAAGAGATAGGGGAGGAGTCGGGTCCTGCGGACGTCAGGCAGCTACCTCGACAACTCCGGATAAACTCTAAAATCAGCAAAAGCTCAGCTAAACTCCCGAGATACCTGGATCTGCACACATGGTGCAGGGAGTAAAGTGAGTACTTCCAACTCAGTGGTAATAAGTGTAAATAATATCTGAGTGGTAAGAAATCACGTAAGAGCACTCCATCATGCTATATAGTACAGTACAACCTTTTGAACAAAATAGCAAAAACCGTGAAACTCCTTTAGAAAACATCTAGCTCAGTTTAAATCTCTTTTAAAAATATTCTTTTTCCAACAGTAGGCATATGAATACGATATCAGGTAGTGCAAGTCCGCACACAAGTCAGCCCCTCGGGCACAACACTCTATTTACGAATAACACCAGGGTATCTGGTATACAGTGCAAGAAATAGCATGGATGCCAATGATATGAGAGTGTTAAATGTCATGCCACGTAGTACAAACAGGAATCAATGCGTGAATGCAATACAATGCATATGACCGCTGCAGCGTACAGCCCAATCCATTTGGGTACTTGCGCTCACTGTGGGGGTTCAGACTCTGGAGGGGCTCCTACAGCCCAAGAGCAATATCAATATCACACCGCTGCGGCATGCAACCCGATCCATGCACAGTCCAGAAATGCACATGCAACACTGCTGCGGTGCGCAGCCCGATCCACAC
>MU670998.1:5517-81932 GCA_026770625.1 Nicotiana glauca | reverse complement strand
GAATTCACATCCGAGCCTTCTAACTATATAGTCAACTTCCGGTTGACTTTTCCAAAACAAGCTTCCTTCTAAGAGAATAAGTGTCTCATTTCCAACTTAAACCAACTCAATTCTATCCGATCAACTCAAATACTGATATTAAAACATAGAACAACATAATATGGGGGAAACGGGATGGTAACTCACGTGACACCGAGCCGGATCGTCACATATCCATTGTATAATTACCTACAAAAATACAAAATAGTAGTTGTCCCTCAATTATTTGCTGTCAATTTATCAAATAAATAAATAAGGAGAAAGGTCAGAGAAAGGCAATATCAAAATATAGTTAAAATAACAGTATATAACTTTGAACGAACAGTGACACAAGCGAAGAAACACATTACAGATAAAGTTGCTGGATTTTTACCATACGAGAAGAGAATTACTAAATCCTTGACTAATAATCCATTATGTTCTTTGCCCTTTGCAGGGCCACCGGAGGTGCTGAAAAGAAGAAGTGAGGACTTAATCCTTATTTTGATGATTTAGGAACTGAGTTCATTAAATATACATGATTTTTTTGATTTAGCTATGCAATTCTCTCTTTTCTAGAAAGAAAACTTGTTATCAAATCTATTATTTTGAATTTTCATCAAGATTATTATGAAATTTTGCTCAGCTTTCAAGTTCACATCTTTAGTTTAAAAAAAAAAGAAGAAAAAATCAACAACACTCACTAGATCTGTAGATGAGAAATAATGAAGCAATGAATATAAGAAGCAGTTGCGCAGAATTGTTGAACAATAAAGAACAAAACCTAGCTAGAATGATAACTGGAATAGGCTAAGGATTAAGGAAAAGTTAATTGAAAAGAAAAACTGCTTTGCGTAGAAAATAGGTTTGCCGCGTTTCTTTTGGCGGAAGGTTGAAAATACCTAGCTAAATTTTAGGCAACAAACTAAACCTATTGAGAAACTTCAGGCGTAAACAAAATTTGTTGAGAAAATTAAGGCTTCTACCAACAAGAAATAAACTATTGCTAATTTATTATATTTTAATACTTTTATATTTTCGTATAAAATATGGCAACAACACATAACCTTTCTAGAATGGAAACTCAAAGACTCGGCTAAAAATTTGGAAAAAGAGAAAATTTTACCGCTTTCGATTTTGGCGAAAAAAAAAAATTAGCTATGTTTTAGGCCACAGCCCACCCATATTGTTGGCAAACATAAAGTGTATTGCCAACAATATAAATTTATTGTTGCCAATTCTATTTATATTTTAAATTTATTATATTGTCCATAAAATATGACAATAAGAATATAAAACATTAATTACAAGGAAAAAATCATGGCTAAAATTTCTATGATATAGCAACAATTTTATTAAGTTGTTGTCATTTATTACAATAAGCCAACAATACTATGATTGTTGCAAAAAAGTTGTTGCTAACTTTTTAAATTTAAAACTTATTATCTAAACGATAGACTATGGCAACGATATTATTTTGTTTGCTAACAACAAAAATTTTTTGTTTAAAATTGATATAGCAACAACTTTATCATGTTGTTGCTATTTGTCGATTTTTGACAACAAAACTATAGTTGTTGCTAAAATATTATTACAAATTCTATAGTTTCTTGTAGTGGTAACTGATGCCCTAAGCCGGAAAGCCGAGCTTGCTGCCATCACTTCAGCAACTTGGGACATTCGTGAGACTAAAAGAAGGCATGCAACATGATCCAGCAGCCAAACAACTTATCGAGTTAGCCAACCAGGGCAAGACAAGACATTTTTGGGTAGAAGACGGCCTATTGCTTACCACGGGTCAGCGGGTCTACGTGCCTAAGTTTGGAGACATTAGACGGCGGATCATAAGGGAGAGTCATCATACAATGTGGGCTGGTCATCCAGGCCAACGTCACACCAGGGCCTTGGTTAAGTCAGTCTACTATTGGCCACGCATGCGAGATGATATAGAATGTTATGTGCAAACTTGTCATGTATGTCAGCAGGATAAGGTTGAGCAACAACAACCCGACGGACTTTTAGAGCCACTACCAGTTGCAGAGCGTCCATGGGAGAGCGTGACTATGGACTTCTTCACTTGCCTACCAAAGTCCGATGGTTATGGTACTATTATGGTGGTCATGGATAGATTTTCTAAATATGCCACCTTCATGCCCGCCTCACCAGGTTGCACGGCCAAGGAAGCCCCCAAGCTATTAGTTAAGAACGTGGTAAAGTATTGGAGCTTACCAACACATATAATCAGTGATCGAGACCCTCGCTTTACTAGAAACTTTTGGAGAGAGTTGTTCGACATACTTGGCATATAGCTGCAATTTTCTACTAGTTTCCACCCACAGACGGATGGACAAACAGAACAAGTCAATGCCTTACTAGAATGCTACTTGAGGCATTATGTAAATGCGCATCAGAAAGATTGGGCAAGGTTCCTAGACATCACCAAATTCTCTTATAACTTGCAGCGGAGTGAGTCCACGGGGCGGACACCATTTGACCTAGCCACAGGTCAACAACCACAAACTCCACATTCATTACCAGCCGCGATCGAGGGAAAGAATTTGAGGGCTTATCATATGGCTAAAGAATGCGAGGAGCAGCTCGACACTACTAAGTCCTACTTGGATAAGGCAGCTAAGAAGATGAAGAAGTTTGCGGACTGTAAGCGGCATCCCACAGACTATAGAGTTGGGGATATGTTCATGGTGAAGTTTAACCTAAGACAGTTCAAGACACTATGGGGCATGCATTAGAATCTGATTCGCAAGTATGAGGGGTCATTTAAGATCGTCGCCAAGGTAGGCAAGATCTCATATAAGCTTGACATGCCACGTATCTTAAGATCTACCCTGTCTTCCATGCTAGCATGCTTAAGCCATATCATGAAGATAAGGATGATCCGAGTAGGGGCCAATCAAGTCGAGCGCCAATGACTATCATCGCCTCGCATGATCGGGAGATTGAGGCTATTATAGATTACCAGGCCAGGCGAAAACAAGGACAAAAAGCCACCTCTATGTTCCTCGTCCATTGGAAAGGAGAATCACTGGAGGAGGCCACGTGGGAACAATATGAAGACTTGTGTCAATTCAAAGATAAGATCCGAGAGTTTATGCAGCAGCATTGCGCCGTGGTCGTCGCAATATTAGGTGGGGGAGAGTGTGATGATCCGCCATGTCATTATGCCACATAGGCGCCATTTGGCATATATTAATGCTATGTGAAAGCTTACATAAGAGGAAGGCTAGCATTTGTGAGAAGATTCTAGAGAAATATGGATATTTTCTTAGGAGGACCTAGATCCTTATGGATTTGCTAGAAAAGTCTTTGGAATCTTCTAGGCTTATAGAAAATTCTAGAGAAGGGACGCACTTGTAAATATTAAGGACTTGTGGAACAATTATTATTTACACACTAGCCCCTAGGTGACTAGTATAAATAGGGGGTCATTCATTTGTAATTGATCAAGCAAACAATTCAAGTACCCTCTAATACAAAGTTTTCTTTTACAATTCTCTTGTGTTGTTCTTTCTACCATTCTCTTAGCGATCTTAAGTGTAGTAAGGTTGACTTGGCATAGCAAGAACGTGAGCAAGTTGTGCAAGATCGTGAGCGAGTTGTCAAGTGCCGCAAGTGTACTTAGTTATTAACTAAGGATGTGACAATTAGCTAGACAATTTCTATCTCCTAGTCAATTTGTAGTTGTTGTTTGAAAACATGGGATAAAATTTGTATACACACTAGCTACTAGAAATTAGTCAGAAATTGTGTCAAGCTAAAATTGGGAATACAAAAAAAAAAAAAAAAAAAAAAAAACCAAAAATTTTTCGTTAGCTAATCACTACAACAAAGTAGAAAATTGGTAATAATGCTTTTACCGATTCCTAATATCGTTTGCTAATTTCTATAAAAGGTAACAACTTCATTTAATAACACTTGTTTTTTTGTTCTACATAATTTTCAGTTTGATAATGAAAGTTTTGATTTATCAAAAACGTTTTGGCAATAAAGCTTTTACCATGTTTTTTTTTTAATTATCAAACTGTTACCATATGTACAGGGCTATTACTTTGAAAGCCAAATCTTCCTTTTTTTTTTTGCAATTACAGTTCAACACACCCGCTCTTAAAGGTTTCAAAACCTAATAATTTTTTAAATTTTGAAGTTTTTGCCCGAGTAATATAATAGGAATAAATTAAATATAATGGATTTCAGAAAAAAGATAAAATTATAAATAAATTTGCAACAAATTGCTTACATATATTCAAAATATATTTTTATTTTTGGTAATATACTTGATTTCTCTCAAAACTTGTTTGGTATACGGCCTACAGAAATAATATAGTTTATTTAATTCTGCCTTATTCTTCTTTCTGCTAAACACATAAGTGGGAAAAGTTTTTTCCCCAAAACCCTCTCTCTTTTAGCTTCTCCGCTAAACCCTTCGAACAGAGCTATGAAGTAGGGGATTTCGAAATCGTAAGCCTCCTTTCCCTGTAAGTTTCAATCTTAGGGTTTTGATTTTTTATGTAAATATACAGAAAAATCACTAATTTTTGCTGATGTTTTGATACTTCATTGTCGTAAATTGATTGCTTTGAGGCTAACATGAAAGAAGGAGTTTTTTTTTTCTTTCAAAATAGTAGTGTGTTGTAATAAAGCAGAAAACTTGTCACTCGTTCTTGTGTATAACTGCATCTTTCTTTATATTTCCAGGGTACAAGCTGCTAGTGATAGTTAATAGTTCTATTTGTATATTTATGTTTAATCGTGCTCCATTGTTTGTTGTTGCAGGGTGATAACGGATCATCTTGCTTCGTTTCAATTTGGATTCTTTCTATTTCTGGTTTTGTTTTACTGGAAAATTGATTGGCAATGGGTATGGGAGATGATTCCACCATGTCCAATCCGACAAATGACTTGAGCCACGGAATTGACAAGCAGTACCTTGCATCTCCTATTAAGAATTTGGTGGACAAGTATCAGCTTGTTCCAGAATTCTTGAAGGTGAGAGGATTGGTGAAGCAACACTTAGACTCCTTCAATTACTTTGTCAAGACGGAAATAAAGAAGATCGTCCAAGCGAATAAGGAGATCAGATCGATACTGGACCCTAACATTTATCTTAAGTACAATGATGTTCATATTGGGGAACCATCAATTATGGTTGATGGTGTAACGGAGAAACTAAATCCACAGAAATGTCGGCTATGTGACATTACCTATGCGGCTCCAATTTATGTCGATATCGAATACACAACGGGAAGTCATGGGCAGATATCAGTGCAAACAAAGAAGAACGTTACCATTGGAAGGTTGCCGGTTATGCTTAGAAGCTGTTGCTGTGTGCTATATGGGAAGGATGAAGAAGAACTGGCAAAACTTGGAGAATGCCCACTTGATCCCGGAGGGTATTTTGTCATCAAAGGGACTGAGAAGGTAATTTTGATTCAGGAGCAGCTCTCGAAGAACAGAATAATCATTGATACCGATAAAAAAGGGTGTGTGCAAGCATCTGTTACCAGTAGCACAGAAAAAACAAAAAGCAAAACAATTGTAAAAATGGAGAAAGAAAAGGTGTACTTGGAGTTGAATATGTTCAAAACCAAGGTCCCCATCATGATTGTCATGAAGGCCATGGGTATGGAAAGCGATCAAGAGGTTGTGCAAATGATAGGAAGAGATCCTCGGTTTAGCGCTCTGCTTTTGCCATCAATCGAGGAGTGTGCAGATCTCAAGGTGTATACACAACATCAGGCATTGGAGTTCCTCGAGAGTGACAAGATGCTGAAAATGCCTTCATATTCTGCTGGTCCAGTTGAGAAGGGAGCGCGAGCTTTAAGTATTCTTCGTGACATATTTCTTGCAAATGTTCCTGTACATCAACATAATTTCCGCAAAAAATGCATATATGTTGCAGTAATGATGAGGCGCATGATGGAAGCAATCCTAAACAAGGATGCAATGGATGACAAGGACTATGTTGGGAACAAACGACTGGAGCTTTCCGGTCAGCTGTTATCTCTCCTTTTTGAGGATTTGTTCAAAACGATGAATGATGAAGCTAGGAAGATAGTTGATGCCCTTCTAGCAAGGCCCAGTCGCTCCAGCCGTTTGGACATTTCTCCACTCATAGCCAAAGAGAGTATTACTGTGGGCATGGAAAGAACCCTATCTACAGGCAACTGGGATGTAAAACGATTTAGGATGCACAGGAAAGGCATGACTCAGGTTGTTGCTCGGTTGTCATACATTGGATCATTGGGCCACATGACAAAGATCTCGCCACAATTTGAGAAGTCTAGAAAAGTTAGTGGTCCTAGAGCACTGCAACCAAGCCAGTGGGGGATGCTCTGCCCTTGTGACACCCCGGAAGGTGAAGCTTGTGGATTGGTGAAAAACCTGGCATTGATGACTCATGTTACGACAGATGAGGATGAGCACCCTATTATGTCTCTGTGCTACTGCTTGGGTGTTGAGGACTTGGAACAACTTTCGGCAGAAGAACTTCACATGCAAAGTTCCTATCTCATCATATTAAATGGACTTATTCTAGGCAAGCACAGGAGTCCACAGGTATGTTCTTGCTTGAAGTGGAACATCTATGTTTTTTCCTGTATCTGTCTTTGAACATAGTCCTGTTGTTCACTTTTCACCAATAATCTGTTCTTTCAATCAGCGATTTGCTAATGCAATGAGGAAGCTACGGAGGGCTGGTAAAATTGGGGAGTTTATAAGCATATTTGTGAATGAAAAGCAGGTAATTTTGTCACTTGTTAAAACTACCTATATTGGTGTTGAAATCTCTTTTTAGTTCAAGCTGTATCAGGGTGAAGACTGTGTTCAGGGACCAACAGCTTCCTTGGTGTCTTTGGCACTTAAACCTAAGGGAACATAGCAACTATATATTTAAGATGAAGTCTTACTTTTCATACTACTGGAAGGAAAGATGAATAAGATGTCCACTAAGGTATCATTTGCTTGTTTTACTGTAAAATGAGAATATTGAAATTTGAGAGGATGAAACTTAGCAGCTGGTAAAATGTTTTCGAGAATAGGAGATCCTATGTCTTTGGATTTAATTAAATTCTGTTAAGTTTCAAAAACATAGATATTCCAAGGTCTGAGGGAAATCGGTTCCTTCTGTATTAGGAGCCATATAGATAATTCCTATATCTCTGATAGTTTTTGGGTAGTATTGCTCCACCATAGTGATGCTGTTGGCAAAATATTTACTTTTTCCCTCTTTGCTTTTATCATTTGAAATTTTATGGTGATTAATTATTATGATTTCATTGATTATATATAATGTTTGAAGAAATCTTTTGCAGCGCTCTGTCTACATTGCCTCAGATGGTGGACGTGTTTGTCGTCCACTTGTCATTGCTGACAAAGGTGTTTCCAGAATCAAGGAGCAACATATGAAAGAGTTGAGGGTACTCATTTTACCTGGATCTTACTTCTGAGCTGTTTATTTTCATGTCAGTTCCGCATCTGATTTGAAAATTTATTCTTTGTAGGATGGTGTGCGCAACTTCGACAGCTTTCTAAGGGATGGTTTGATAGAGTATCTTGATGTCAATGAGGAGAACAACTCATTGGTTTGTGTCAAGCAAATGAGGAGTGCATTCTGTTAGTGTATTGATTATAGTATTATTTACACTAGTACTGACTGCGCAAATGCATGTTTTTCAGATTGCTCTATACGAGAAGGAGGCTACACCAGAGACAACACATATTGAGATTGAGCCTTTTACAATCTTAGGTGTTTGTGCTGGTTTGATACCTTATCCTCATCACAATCAGTCCCCTAGGAATACCTATCAGTGTGCGATGGGTAAGCAAGCTATGGGAAACATTGCCTATAACCAGTTGAGTCGGATGGACACATTAATCTACCTTTTGGTATATCCTCAACGCCCTTTACTGACTACAAGAACGATAGAGCTGGTTGGTTATGATAAACTAGGGGCTGGGCAGAATGCCACTGTTGCTGTGATGAGTTATAGTGGGTATGACATTGAGGATGCAATAGTAATGAACAAGTCTTCTTTGGATCGAGGTTTTGGGCGTTGCATAGTGATGAAGAAGTACTCAGCCACATGTCTGAAGTATGAGAACAACACATCAGATAGAATAATTAAACCACAACGTCAAGGATATGAAGCTGAGAGGATGCAGATTCTGGATGAAGATGGACTAGCTTCCCCAGGAGAAATTATTAGACCCCATGATATCTATATCAACAAGGAGTCCCCTACAGTCACGAGGACACCAGTCTCATCTCCTATGAGCTTGCCGGATAGCGCATATAAGCCAAGTAGACAAACTTATAAAGGTCCTGATGGAGAGACGCCTGTTGTTGATAGGGTAGCTCTTCACTCTGATAAGAACAACAACTTATGCATCAAATTTATGATCCGTCATACCCGCAGGCCTGAGATTGGTGACAAGTTCAGCAGTAGACATGGGCAGAAAGGAGTGTGTGGCACCATTGTACAGCAGGAAGACTTTCCATTTTCTGAACGTGGCATTTGCCCTGATCTTATTATGAATCCTCACGGATTTCCTAGCCGAATGACAGTGGGAAAGATGATAGAGCTTCTTGGAAGTAAAGCTGGAGTTTCATGTGGTAGGTTTCATTACGGCAGTGCTTTCGGAGAACCCAGTGGTCATGCAGACACAGTTGACACGATCAGTGAGACTCTGGTAAAGCATGGCTTTAGCTACAACGGCAAGGACTTTATTTATTCAGGTATAACTGGTATGCCACTACAAGCATACATCTTCATGGGGCCAATATATTACCAAAAACTGAAACACATGGTCCTAGATAAAATGCATGCCCGCGGGAGTGGGCCTCGTGTTATGATCACAAGACAACCAACCGAAGGGAGGAGCAGAAATGGAGGTTTACGTGTGGGAGAAATGGAACGTGATTGCTTGATTGCATATGGTGCAAGTATGTTAATATACGAGCGCTTGATGATTTCCAGCGATCCCTTTGAGGTTCAGGTTTGTCGAAAATGCGGTTTATTGGGATATTACAACTACAAGCTTAAGACTGGCATTTGCTCTATGTGCAAGAGCGGGGAAAATATATCTACAATGAAGTTGCCTTATGCTTGCAAGCTCCTAATCCAGGAGCTCCAATCAATGAACATTGTCCCGCGATTAAAACTAGCAGAAGCCTGATTGTAGTGTCGTTTGTAGTTGGTACATGATGCTTCCTAAAAGATGGTTGCCATAGCCAGATCAATGTAATTGTTTTTTTCTTCTGCTACTAAATGTAATCGATTTCAATTATTTGTGCTTATTACTATTCCCCCCTTTTTGCAGGACACAAGTGTGGAGGGACAAAAAGGTTCTTGCTCGTTCATGGAAACATGAGACTGGAGAAAAGAGGCAATTCTCCGCTTTACTGGGAAATTGTTTGATGTGCAGCAGAAAAGAAGTCTTGTTAACGTTTATTTGGCTGGTTTATAGAATATAGATGCTTTACTATTTCATACATCCTCCGTTTCAATTTAAGATAATGTAGTTTGACTTGGAACAAAGTTTAAGGAAATAATACTTTTGAAATTTGCGATGTTAAAAGCTTAAGTTGCAAAAAGGGTCATGATATTTGTGTGGCTATAAAAGCTTCTCATTAAGGGTAAAGTGGGGGTAAAATAAAAAGTTTAAGTTAAATTGTTTCTAAATATAGAAATGTGTCGTTCTTTGAAGCAGAGGGATTACTAAAGTTTTTGTTGTTCTCTTTTATTCTTGGTGATTAGCTTGTCTTTTTTGACACTTTAGTTTGTTCATGTTTAGCGAGCAAATTCCTTTCGAGAAATATAGTTTGGAAAATCAGCTTATTTTGAGAAGTGTTTTTTAAAATATTTTTGTTGAGAAGTAGTTTGTGTTTGATTAATCATATCTATCTATGTTATTATAAAAGCATGAGTACGATATCGATTTACAAAAATAACCTTAAAATATTAAGTATAATAACTTATAAAAAAAGATATAATTGGAATTCTAGATATTAGTCTTATAATCCTATTAGTTTTAGGACATAATATTACACAATATATTAAGCTAATACTATTTTTTATGTTCCTAGAGTCGTACTAATACACATAGAATCTCGATCATACATTCTAGAGTCTACTAATATTAATATTCTAAAGTCGACTAATATTCAACTAGAGTCGACTTTATATTATACATAATTTTATATAAATAATATTAGTCTACTTTAGAAGCTAATGTTTAATATTTAAGATTTTAAAATTAATAAAATTATATACTTAGTATAAATATTTAGGAAGGTTTAAAAACCAATACCCACAAAAAGGTAATATTAAATGGATTGCATAAAGAGTTAAAATTGAGAAAAATACCCCGCGATAATATATTTTTATATTATATTTCAATTGTGTTTCTATTCAAATAATATTTTTTTATTAATTTTTCGTGTAATACTAAAAAATATACAATTAATAAAAACAACTAAGAAAATATTTAAGAATATAAATATGTGAGAAAGAGGGGAAAAAATAGTTGGTAAGAGTCAATACTACTAATGATTCAACAAACATAAAAATCTAAACGCGAAATGTCAGATCAATCTTTTAGTCTTTGAAAATAAAATTTATGGTGGATAAAACTATAATTAAGATTAAATATTCAAAATAAGAGGCGAACTAATATTAAGATATGAATCAACATAGAATAAAATATTTTTATATTAAAATCAAATAATTAGATCTTTTAATTAATTATTTAGCAAGAGAATCCAATTCAATTATTTTTTAAATTCATGAGTAAAATTCTTCTTCGAGATTAATTTTTTTTTTAGAGTACATAAATTTATTCCATAAAAAGATCATTACAACATAAATTTAAAATGTTAGTGTATTATTAAGAATCAAAATATTATATAAGTGTATGTGGAAACACAATCAAAGCTAAATCTTAAACAAGAACAAGTTTTCAAGACTATATTATAAAGAGTCGACTCTGGTATAACAGGATTATTCTTTGTAGATGCCTCCGGTGGAATCGAAATAATATTTCTATATCATGCATTACTTGCAAATATCATATCAAGAGACATAACACTGTTAACAATAATAGCAAGTGATGTACCAATAACGATTTTATTATGAGGTCACCCACTTTAGATTTGATATACATCTTCAAACAATCTAAATAACCATAAAAAATTTATAAGAAAAGCAAAATTGTTAATATGGGATGAAGCGCTTATGGCTAAGTGTCAAATGATCGAAATAATTGTTCGGAATTCTAAATAAATATTGGATATTAATGAACCATTTGGTAAAATATTAATGGGTTGGGAGGTGGTTTATGTCAAGTACTACAAGTAGTTCCAAAATTGACAAAAGCATAGACTATAAAAGCTAACTTGCCAATGTTATACTTTTGGTCTTAAATGAAAAGGACTCAACTCACAAGAAATATAAAGTAAGAACATATCAAGATTTAGTGTCTTCTTGCTTCGTGTCGAAAATGAAGAAGAGCATATAATAAAAGATGATTTGGTTTTTCCTGAACACTTGGTTATCAACTCCAATAGTAATAGTAGCGCATTTAATAAGAGAAATATTTTTTCATTAGATTAAAACGCAAATTGTGCAAATCGCATGATAGAATTGAAAAAAATATCTTAACTAGCAGAAATGAATATGTTGATTAACTAAATAAAAGGTGAATTGCAAAATTTTATAGTAAAAACAAAATATTTTTTAATTTTTGACTCGGCAAAAATGATACCAATAATTACTACCAAGAAGATTATACTTAGATACTTTAATACCAAATGACCTTCTACCATACATATTTGTTGTCAAGGTTGATATCTTTTTAGTATGTTAGTGACACCGTATATATATAATAATTTAAGCTAAAATTGATCTTCTATTATATATAGGTTGATTCTGAATAAAAATATGCCCGTCATGCTACTGAACTTAGATACGCCGAATAACTTACGTAATATCGCACAGATGGTAATAGAAATTTTCACAATAACGTCATACATGCAAAAATTATGATACTGGTCAATGTACTTCTAAGTATAATTTCATCCCGAATTCAACTTTCGTCTTCCGAAACTAAGGAATATCCTTTTAAATTTATGTAAAAATAATTTTTAGTATATTTATGTTTTATAAATATAATAAATATACAAGGACAAGCATCCTAAATATTGGACTATATTAACTGCAATATATTTTCTTGCACGAACAACAACATGTTACACTTTCAAGAGGGATATCAAGAGTTTTGGTTTAGACAGAGCAACCAAAGCATTAGGATGAAACATTAAACAAACAAAAAAAATTATTCATAAGAAACGTTCATTAAGATACCATCACATTAAATACTTTTAAACTATAATAATAATTATTATCTAACGTGAAAAAATTGATCATTTGTGTAAGTTTTGATGCTTTTCTTTTATTTTAAATTCATGTATTATGCTAATCTAACAATATTTTTCGGCATTTGATTGTTGTATTATTATACATAAAATTACTCTCATTAATTAAATTTTATTATTCTTTCATATAAATAAATGTTTAAACCATCATGTATCATTACTAACGTGCAACGCACGTTTATAGATACTATTATTATTATAAAAGCACGAATGTTCTATATTGAATATCGAACGACAAAAATATCTCTGAAATATTAATCGACTTTTATACCCTTAATTATTTACATTAATATTTATAAAAAATCGTATGAAAAGGACAAAACTATAAATACTATGCGCTAGGAAGAGTTCTTCTATTAGTTTCCATTGCAAATTAGGATGTCTCTTTAGCGGCGGTAATTTATTACAAGACGAAGCACACAAAATTTGGTGGATTTAAAAGTTCTATTATATGCAAAATTTTAATTGATTTTTGAAGAGATTTGACTGCTGTTTTCTATACATGATATCTTTGTTTTACTAATATATATTTATATTATAAACTTCCTACCTAATTCAATAAGAAAAGATTAGTAATGAAAATTTAGTTAACTATAACATTCTAATAATTAAAAAAATAATTTAAATAATTATTTTATACAATGCAAAATTTATTTTTAAAAGATAAAAAAAGATAAAAGATATCATATTTTATTAATGACTTTTCTTATTTTTAATATAATATAAATATAGATAGTAAAAACGAAAAAGAAAAAAAGAAGAGAAAAGAAACCATGACAAAAAAGATGTCATTCTCCAATTATATATTTTATCTCTATATCATAAGAAGATGTTATTAATATTAAATAACTTGCTTCTAATACAACGAGGAAACACAAAGGAATATAGATTTAAAAATATGTATTCTTTAAATTTGGTTCACATTCAAAACTAAATAAATTAAAACTTCATCTTCATCTTTGGACACACGAGAAATAAGCTTATGAATTATGGAAATCTGACAAAAATATTATCCAATGAGGTTATTGCTCTTATTCAAAGAAAGAATAATATTATTTTCCAACGAATATATATAACAAAAATTCCAATTCAATGATGTTTTGTACTAAGTAAATCTTAATTCAATTTTTTTCCATGAAAAATAATTGAATTAAGATTTACGTGCAACGCACGTACGTAGGAACTAGTTATACTAAAAGTGGGAACATTGTAAGTTATAAGTTAATTTTACAAATTTACCTGTAAAAATTGAGTGACATTTTTGCCATTACAATCAGACACTATTCCAACAACATTTGTGTATAAAGAGGTAAATAAGTATGTAATTAAGTTTGAGGATTTTGAAAGAACTTATTAACATGTCGAATGGTTTTGTGAGTCTTTACAAATTTATTTTTAGCTTTATGACCCTATTTCTTTTTTTATACATGGAAAATTTACTTTTATACATAAATTTTTTTATCTTTTACACATAAAAGATATAAAAAGGATATCTTCTTAATCATAACATTGTAAATGGTCATGAAGGTCCGTTTTCCCCTTATTAACGGAGATGTATTTACATTCTTCCATTATACCAAGTTAATCATCCCCATATTCGATCTTCATCTTTTTCTCTTAACTTGACATTTCATATTTTTATGAATTAATTCTTTGCTTAAATACGGTTCATTCAGAGCTCTATCTCTCTATTTGGCCAAGGAACCTATTTATCTATTTTCTCCTTTTTTGGTTTATTCCCTAATAACTTTAAATATTTTGGTTTACTTCTCCTTCCTTAATTCCTATGATTAATGTCTATTAAAGTGTAGTTGTGCATAATTACACTAAATATTACTCCCTCCAGTTCACAATAAGTGTTTAATTTGCTTTTACCGCGCCCATTAAGAAAATATTAAATTCTATATAAAACTACCTACTATGACTAAACTATCCCTAATTAAACATTTAATATGAGGAGTAAGAAAACTTTTTAGGGATATGTACATAGGGGTTATTTTGTAAAAACAAATTGAAGTCTTTCTTGATTACATAACTGGACATTTATTTTAAACCAAAATTAAAAAGTAAATTGGACACTTATTATGAACACGAGGGAGTACTACGTTACTAGGCATTCCAATAGTCACTTTCTCAATCCCCACCTTAATTACTCTATTTACTCTTTTCTCTCACTACAATGTATTCTTTAATCTTTGTTTGTATATAAGCAAACAAAACAATGACATGCATTTTTTCCACCATCGAGATCGTGATGGCGCCTAACTCTTAGAATGCTAGGCAAGCCAACAGATACAATCCTATCACACTAATCACTAACCAAATCAGTAATTAACAATAATTTAAACTAAACCAATAAGAGGTACGAAAATTCTATAACAGCTTAAAACACTATTACATGACTACCCAACGATTTGGTGTCATAATCCACGATCTTCTAAGAGTTTCTACAAATACTTGTTTAAAGAAAATACATCTGTTCTCGAAATGAAGGAAAACAGGATAAACTAAGATAGAGGGAAGGGGACTCCAGGGTCTGTGAACGTTGGCAGATCTACCTTGGGTCTCCTGATGGACTGAAGGTAGAAACCCAACACTAATCAACGAGGTCCGGCACCGAAATCTGCACAGAAAATGCAGAGTGCAGTATCAGTACAATCAGCCCCATGTACTGGTAAGTACCGAGCCTAACCTCGGCGAAGTGGTGACGAGGCCAGGACACGACAAATAACATGAACCTGTGCAGTTAAATAATATATGAGGAAATAACAATAATGGAAATTTAACAGAAAATAATGGGAAGGGAAAAATATGCTGAGGGGATTGCAAAAATAAGAATCACAACAATAGAGAATTTAAACAGCTAGTACACCTTGGACCAGTAACAACAAGTAAATACAGTAATGGAAAAATGCATGTCATTATTCTTCGTACTTTTACTCTCAAACTCACCATATAAATCAGATAAGAATGGCATGGCATCACCCTTCGTGCTTTTACTCTCGTCCTTACCATAAGAAACAATAGAAACGACACGACATCACCCTTCGTGCATTAACTTTCTCATAACATGATAGGTCATCACCCTTCGTGCATTATCAATATCAGAATACGACATGGCATCAGCCTTCGTGCATTAACACCCACTCACAATATCTTGCACGGCATCACCCTTCGTGTTTTACACTCTTCCTCACCCAAACAATAAAAATAATAACAACCCAGCACGGAAATCATCAATAACCAACCTCGTTTCAACATTTAACTTCACAATATAAATCTCAACTTGAGTCAATACTCAACAGATATCCAATATCAGGAAAACATAATAAGACTGATTTAACATGAAGAATGACCAGTTTAAGCATAAATAGTACGTTACAACAGTCACACGTACAAGACTCACTCGCATGATATGACTCGATAACAACTTATCGATACTCGTCACTTCACCTATACGTCGTACTCAACAACTAAACACGTAGCAAATAAGGGAACAATACCTAATCCCTCAAGCTAAGGTTAACCACAACACTTATCTTGATTCTACGGCCGAACTCAAGCCTCAAGTACCGCTTTTCCCTTAGTTTCCACTTCCAATCCGCTCATATCTAGATTACCTTAATAATATCAATTATCGCTAAATAAATCATTTCCAATGCATAATTACAAGTTTCCCAATAATTTTCCAAAAAGTCAAAAACTGACCCCGACCCGCTTGGTCAAAACTCGAAGTTCGGACCAAAATCCGTTCACCCATTCACCCACGAGCCCAAATATATAATTAGTTTCGAAATACGACCCCAAATCGAGGTCTAAATTCCCAAATTTGCAAAATCCCCAATTCTTCCTAAAATCCCTAATTTTACCATGAAAGAACAAGATTTAGGGCAAAATCTAATGGGTGTTGATGGAAATTGAAGAAAATGAGTTGAAGAACACAAACCTATGAATTGGTGTTGAAATCCCTCTTTAAAATCTCTCCTAGGTCGAGTTTTTATGAAAGAGTCGTGAGTTTTTGAAAGAATTCTGATCCTGGTTCTGTTTTTAAAAGATTGGACAGGTCTTTATCACGTTCATGATGGCCCTGTCGCGTTCGCGGTGCATTGCGGCCAAAAGGGCCTTCGCGTTCGCGATGAGCTGCTCACACTCGCGATGATCTGTCCCCCCTGACCATCGGGTTCGCGGGCCTGAGACCGCATTCGCGAAGAGAAACTTGATGATTTTCCCAGCCTACCTCCATTACACTACGCGTTCGCGAAGGGTTAATCCCCCAATGCTCCGCATTCGCGTAGAAGAAACCCCTCCCCAGCCCAGCTTGCACTTCGCATCCACGAGAGCTGCTTCGCGAACGCGAAGCACAAAGTATCAGACATACCAAAAACAACAACACAACAAATTTTTTTAAGTCCGAAATATCCCGTAGCCTATCCAAAACTCACCCAAGCCCTCGAGGCTCCAAACCAAACATGCACACAAGTCTAAAAATATCATACAGACTTGATTGCGCGATTAAATCGCTAAAATAACATCTAAAACTATGAATTTAACACCAAAACGCATGAAATCCTTAAGAATCCTTGAAATTCCTATTTTCACAACTGGACGTCTGATGTTAAATCAATCCCGTTTTTTCACCAAATTTCACAGATAAGGTATAAATATTATAACGGACTGTACTGGGCTCCGACACCAAAATACGGGTCCGATACCAACAAGTTCAAACATTATTCAATTTCTAAAAACCATTATATTTTCAATTTAATAATTTTTTTAAAATTTATTTCTCGGGCTAGGGACATTGGAATTCAATTCTGGGCATACGTCCACGCCCTATATTTTGCTACGGACCCTCTGGGACCGTCAAAGCAGGGGTCTAGGTCCGTTTACTCAAAATACTGACCGAAGTCAACTTAAATCAATTTAAAGGCAAAACATATTTTCTTTTTCAAATTTTCACATAAAAGCTTTTCGGAAATACGTCCGGACTGTGCATACCAATCGAGGAGAAGGAAAATAAGGTTTTGAAGGCCTAAGAACCCCGAATTGGATTCTAAAATACGAGTTGAATTTTTGGGTCATCACAGTTGGCCATTCGTTTGATATTCTATTTGATCTTTTTGCTTTCCAATTCTAATACTTTTTCACTTCTTCTTAACATATTTTATTTTTTTGATTTAAAACTCTTTTATCTTCCTCGATTTCTATCACCTTATCGTTTGGCCTCTCATGTTACTTTATTAATAGTATTGTGAATTTCTTTGTCCAGGTGAAGGTGTTATTTGAAGAAAATATTATATTTCGAATGATGAGAGTACACATACAAGGCTTATCTACATTTTGGTAAAAAATCTTCGTATAAGATAGATATTTTAAACATATTTTTTACTCTTTTATGCAATGTATACATAGCTATTCCAATTTCTAATTTGACATATGCTAGCTTGTAATTTTTCTATGAAAACAGAAGTAAATCAAGCCTAGAATAGTTGTCCAGTTAAAAAAAAATTAATAGAACACATTTGTGTGTTGTGGATTTCTTTTTTTAGTAGTACGTGAATATGTACTTCACTTCACTTAATCCTTTTTTTTTTCTGAAATTGGAAGATGTAAGTGTATATAACCAATAAAAAGTTGATATTTTTGCTTTCGTTTTGTATTTAGTTTCTTTAGTTTTCATTTTTTGTTTCTTCAATTTGGATAAGAGAACAATACATACCTATAATTAAAATTGAAAAAGTTTCTTAAAATTCTTTTAATTTTTATTTTAGAAAAGAGGTTTAATAATGAAATATGCAATAAATATTCTAATTTCAGTAAAAGTATTACTTTTTTATTTAATCAATATAACAATATTAAAATTTATATGCATATACAAGAAATTTTTTATCTATCCTATCTTTGCTAAGTTTATAAAAATATTATTTCTAAATTTATTGCTATCTTTATAACTGCGAGAAGTGCCGTCAAATTCACTAGTTCCTATATAAATTCATGTGCAAAAGGGGGAAAATAGTTGTAAAGTCGTATATAGTAATAAATAAATGTATGTAATAATTATGCCATTAAGTCTCTTCCTCTTCTCCTAATTAATATCCATAAAATTTATATTTATACTGTGTGTTTTAATTGTAAAACGATACTCTAATCATCAATAGCCTTCTTCTTCTCCAATCTTTTTAATTTTCTTCTGGCCTTCCAAATATATTCTGTTTACGTTTAGTTGATAAAAGCTTCGGGAATATTTTTGCATCAGATAACTTTCAATTTCGGGCATAAATTCTACCGGAGACCCTTTACTATGAGGGTTTCATAAGAGAGGGCCCTTATATTTACGATTCTCTTGAAAAGGACGTCTCCTATTCGTTCTAGCACAAGTATTTAAAATTTTTGTTAACTTTCAAAAGATAAAATAAGTTAACTTATCACTTGGGCAAGAAATACGATAAAAATAAAAGGACTTTTTTTTTATTCCCTCTATCTTTAAAACTCCATAGGCCTTCATTTGCTTAAGTAAATAAAGTTGCCAATACATGTGACTAACTTGTACAACTTAATTCTACGGAGCTGATAAGATATTGATCCCGATTCTAATAGTCCCCAATTTTCGTAGCACTCTTGGTGCCATATCATGTATTACTCCCCCTAGTATTCTAATGCTTAGTATGAGAATTCAAACACTGGAAGTCTTGCATTTGTCGAAGGCTTTTTCTTCGTTTTATACTTTATACTACTTCTCCATCGGCGGAGACAACTTGTGAACGGTTAAATAATCTATTTTGGGAGGCGAGACTTGCCAGTCAAAAGATTATTTAACCATTCACATGTTGTTTGCCACTCGAATTTTGGTGCCTTGATATTGAAAGTCTTGCCTTTGCCGATGATCCTCCCTTCGTAGTATGCTTTACGTCGTTGCCTTGTTAAAAATTTTGCCAGAAAAATCCAATCAAGACAAAAACTGGCCGAAGGAAAAAAGAGTGTAACACATTCTTTCAGTACCGACAGGAATCTTCAGCAATAATACCTTTTGAGGTGAGTCACGTTCCAATTGCTCGACAATTTGACTCCATCTTGACTTTTCAATTCATATGATCCTTTACCAGTGATAGCTGAAACTCAGTAAGGCCCTTCCCAAGTTGGTCCCAGCTTCCTGACATTAACTTCCCGAGTGCTTTGAGTGACTTTTCTCAGAACCAAATCTCTAACTTTGAAATAACATAGATTCGCCCTGTGATTGTAATACCTTTCCATCCTTTGCTTTTGGGCCACTATCCTCACAAATGCCTATCTCGGTGTTCTTTGAGCATGTCTAGCTTTACCAACAAATTCTTCTCCACTCGCTTGGGAAAACCTCAAAGTCGGCTCCCCAAATTCCACCGGTATCAGAGTCTCAGAACCTTATATGAGTGAAAAAGGTGTTTCACCCATGCTAGACTTCACCGTGGTCCGGTATGCCTATAAAACACCTGGTATCTCATCTGGCCACTTGCCTTTGGCATATTCTAACTTCTTTTTAAGGGTTTTGAATAATTACCTTGTTAGTTGATTTCACTTTCCCATTAGCGCTCGCATGATATGGCAAATAAGTGATCCGTTTAATATTTAACCCTTCCAAGAACTCTTTAGCCTTGGAATCTATGAATTGCGGCCCATTGTCACAAGCAATCTCCTTTTGTATTCCAAACTGGCTGTAACGACCCAACTGGTTATTTTGAGCTCTAGCACGACGTTCGACAGTTTAAGGCCATGAGCAGCTTCACTTCAGGTATTATGACTTGTACATATGGCCGGAATTGAATTTTGGGAAGTTCAGAGTTGATTTGGGAAGAAGATTCTCATTTCGAAAGCTTTAAGTTGAAAGAATCGGCTAAGATTGGATTTTTTAGTAAACGACCTTGGAATCGGGATTTAAAGGTTCCAGCAAGTTTGTATGATGATTTATGACTCGGGCGTATGTCCCGATCAGGTTTTGGATGATCCGAGAGCGTTTCAGCACCTATTGTGGAAGTTAGTATTTTGGAAAAATTTCATAAATTTGGTTTGAAGTTTATTTCAATGTCATCGATGTCCGTTTGGAATTTCGAGTTTGAGAATAGATCCATATGGTGATTCTGATATTGGGAGCGCGTCCGGAAGTGAATTTGGAGGTCCGTAGGTCATTTTGGAGTCGTTTGGCGAAAGTTAAAAATTTGAAGGTTTTTGCTAAGTTTGATCGGAAGTGGACTTTTTGATATCGGAATTGGATTACAATTCCAAAAGTTGGAATATGTCCTGTAATGTCAAATGTGACTTGTGTGAAAAATTTGAGGTCAATCGGACGTGATTTGATAGGTTTCGGCATCAAATGAAGAAGTTTGAAATTCTAAAGTTCATTAAGCTTGGAATGGGATGCAATTCATGAATTCGACGTTGTTTGATGTGATTTGAAGCCTTGAGTAGGTCTGTGTTATGTTTTGGGATGTATTGGTATAATTAGTTGAGGTCCCGAGGGCCTCGGGTGGAATCCAGACGATGAACGGATCGAGTTTGGACTTAGAAGAAAGGTTAGAGCAGCTGCCTTCTGGTGTAACCACTGCGCGAGGCTTGGGCCGCAGGTGCGGGGCCGTAGAAGCCGCCACAAGGTGTTGATACCCAATTTTTCCCTTAGTATTTTTATATCCGAATATTTCCAAAATAGCATATTGGTGCATATATAAGTACACCTAAAAGTTTTGGCATTTTTAATGATTTTAAACCCAACTTATTACCTACTTTTTTTTATACAACAAAATCCAATAATTATTACCAAAATTATCATTTTGGTGAATAATTTATTTTATTTTTACATTTACACCAAAATATAATTAAGGTAATTTTCGCATATTTTTACAAATTCATTTGGTATTTTTAAAGCTAAATTGCATATAGTTGCAATTATAGCCTATCTTGTAATTTATGGCATTTTATGTTTATAAAATTAGTTCCAGCATTTTTAAGTTAATATTTATATAGTATTCATTTACCCAGTATTCTTAATTTATTTTTAAAATCTGCATTACTATTTTATAGAAATATAAAAAGGAAAATTGGCTATTTATAATCTAGCCTCAATTATATTGCATTTTCAGCTAATTTGGCACCACAATTTAACCCCAACTCAGCCCAAATTACCCAGCCCAATTACCACTCTAACCCGACCCAGTACCTATTCAATCGACCCAGCCCATAACCCCTTTCAATCTCGGTCGTTGATCATTTAGATCAATGGCCACCGTTACTTCTTTCCTTATTAATTCCAATGACCCCCTAAACCCTATCATTTCTCACAACCCGCCGCCTCTGAATCCCCTCCTCTCTCAACTCTCTCTCAACTCACCTCAAACCCTAGCCGCCGCCTCTCATTGAAACCCTAATCTATGTCTTCTCAGGCTCATCGGAGGCCTATACTAGCCTCTCATGGCTTCTGCGTGCTAGTTTCTAAAGAGCCTATTGCGAGATCATGAAGGGTTCCGACCAAGCCTTTGTTCGATGACTGTTCTCCGGTCGTCTTCAGCCTTTGTCTGGCCAGTCATGGCTATTCGAGTTCGATCTTCAACTTTCCTGCTCAAATCGATGATTTCCAAAGCCTTTCTAATCACCTGGGTTTCTCATCGAAACCCTAAGCTCTTAGGTTCCTTTGATTTTTTTTAGATCTACTCCGGATTCATGTGTGTGTGAACCTTCTATGCATTTTCCTCGAAGTTTCTTTAATGTTTGCTTTCATAAACTCTGTTTTCTTCAACTAGGGTTTCATGTTAAGTTATTTCGAATCTCTTCTCTGATTCACGATATGTTTTACCGTGTTTTTGTTTATGTTGTTTTCTATCTGAGATAGCATGTTGAAAAACCCTATTTTTCGGGGATTTTTGTTGAGTTTCTTGGTCTGTTTATTTGATTTGCCTTATTTTATTTTTTATCTGAGTTAGCATGTTGAAAACCCTAATTTTGGAATTTTGTTTGAGTTTTTGTTTGTTAATATTCGCTTGATTTACCCTTCTTCTATACCCGAGTTAGCATAGTGAAAGCCCTAATTTTTGGGGCTTATCCGAGATTCTGAATTTATTTATTTGTTTATCTGCTTATCTCCTCTAAACTCGATTGATTTTCAAAAACCCTAGTTTCTTTGGGGACTATTCGATTTCTTTGAAATTGTTTGTGCAACACGTATGGTTTTTACTCAACTCTTTGCATGTTTCTGATCTTCTTCTCTATTGTTGAACACTGAAACCTGACTATCGTGCTTTGAGTGTTTTCTCTTGAGCTACTACTATATGTTGTTCTTTTGCCATAGCTTGGCTTCGTGTGCCTATTACTTATGTATTCATTTATATACTGAGTTCCTTCTGTGATTGATTTTTTTCAAACTCGTAATTGATTTTAAAACTTTTCCTTTCGTGAAATTCTGATTTTTACTCTCCTGTCAAAGGTTAATTGATTCGCTTTCCTTTGATTGGCCTCACTGAATCTTTTCAAAAATAACTTCAAATCCTGTACTTAGACTTAATTGCCTATTGAATGACTTTACTGTTTCTTTTATGGCAACAACCATTCTGCTTACAAGATTGATTCTCTTCTCCTTATTTGGACCCTGTTAGTATCAGTTTGAATAAGAATCCCCTGATTAAAGGGGAGTCTTATGCTAATTGATTCTGATTTGTGATCATGCCCATATTTGTGTTGGATTTGTACATATTACCTTACTCTACTCGTTTTCAAAAAGCTATAAATACTCTCCTCCCTTTTCTTTGAACACACGAACATGAACAGAAAAACAATCTGAGTTCAAAAATTACTCTTAAAAAACTCTCTCTCTTTTCTGCTACTTGTGCAATTGCTTGGATGTGGACTTTGTTTGCTCTACTTTCTTCTGCATTTTTGCTTCTCTACTGGTATGTTCTAGGTAATTTTCAAGCTTCAACAACAACATGTTTCATTCCTGTCTACTTCTGATCATGTTTTCTTTGGTTAACATGTGTTTCTAACATGCTGTAACATGTCCCTTTCCCTTGTGATTCAATCTTTAATTTATGTGTATATCCTGTCAGTTGTTGGTTATTTATTTGATACTTTATGAATCCCAAACCCTCATATCCCCTTTATATGCTTTAAGTTATGGTTCAGAAACATGGAAATGTCTGAAATCATTGTCCATGGATATGAACTGGCCCTTTGGGGCCCCAAGCTTGTCAATTTTCCATTCCCTCATTGCATGTGCTGAGTAACAACCTTGGTCTGCCAGTATTTTTGATTATTGTTCAGGCCATGGCTTGAGCTCCAGTAGGTTTTTACTCCCTAAATGTTTGATCAATAGGTTTAGTGAGGGGTGTGCCAGTCTATTTTGTGGCTAGGCATGACCACGAGCCTGCCTGGGCAGCCCTTATCCCTTCTTTTGCACTTACACCTCATTCTTAGAACTTAAGTTCTGCCCCTCTTGTGTGAGCTTTGCCTTGGGACCCTGGAGCTCCCTCTGAACTTGGACACATAAGGGCTGGCCCTTCCACACTGCACATCTCAATTTCTATTCAACATCTTGGGTGTATGCACTGCTTGGGGTTCCTGAAATCCCTTGGATCTCTTAAACACCCTAGATGAGAGAAGGCTTGGAAATATGGATCTCGGAAGTGGTTCCATCTCATATTATTAGGCCTCAAGTCTGGATTAGGCTGCTCGGATGTAGCTGAGGTTTTCTGATGTATTTTTAATTCCAGTTTATTTCTTTTAGACTGTAATACTTGTATAAACTCGGGGAACTTAGTAAAAAGGGGGTATGGGATTTAATTTTATGCATCAAGGGTAGAAATCCAGCCTATAAAAGTTTGTTATGATTTCTGCAATTTCACACCTAGAAATCCTGCCCATAGGAGTTTGTTATGATTTCAGCAATTCCACACCTAGAAATCATGCCTATAGGTTAACTTTCAATTTCTAGAAATCACGCTTATAGGGCAACTCTTAATTCCTGCAAATACACCTAGAAATCATGCTTATAGGGCAACTCTTAATTCCTGCAAATACATCTAGAAATCATGTCTATAGAATTCATTCATAATTTTCGCATCTCCGCGCATAGATATCCTGCCTATAGGTCAACTTCCAAATGCGTATAAAATATGGTCTGTAAATTATTGCATTCTGCATTTATAAACACCACTAGGCAAACAGTTCATAGGTTCAATAATAAAAGCTGCATATAGATTCTATGTTCATAGGACCTTTGTTAACGTCGAAAAAGGTGTCAAAATCAGAAGGCGATAGAAAGCATGCCTATAGGAAATTTCGAATCTAAATAGAGGTAATATTAAGTGTTAAGTTCGTAATGTCCCTGTTAAAATTGGTAACTCCTTTGAGTCTGCATTTTTTTTTCCTAAGATCAGTATATATTACTCCTAGTTCTAATCAACACTTAGATCAACCAGATCAATTTCAAACAACTGCATTTGAGTATGCCTAATGTAGACTTTTCGCCTAAAAATATGCGTTGAACCAGTCCGCTCGTCGCTTTATTTAAGTAAGACCGAAATCAGTACGTGTAAGACATGCTAAACTCTATGATTTTTGATGATTTATGGAGGCATACTTGAGCCCTGATTGCTTGTCTGTTTCCCCTTCTATTTGCGATTACTTATTTTGGTTGACGCCTTAGCATTTTATCCTTTGAAACTTCTGAAACCCCAAGCCCCTTTCCCTTTAGGATTATTAGTTCATTTGCCTCCAGGACTGATAGGACTCGGATGGGTAATAGCATGCAATAAGTAAACGATACCATTCCGCGCTTTAATACCTTAACGGGGTGGGAAGGGTAGACATGGAGATGATGATTACATGATAACACTATGAGTACAATTGGGTACCGGTGTTGTGCGAATGATCCATGTAATGTATAAACCTAGGACCCCCTCCCTCTTTATTAGTTTAATAATCTTCAGATTTTTAAAGGTTATTTCAACTTCTGTTTCTTATACGTCTTTCAAGTTGCTTGCACCAATTTTTTGACCCATTCCCTTTACTTGCGTATCTCTTCAATCACAAAACTGTTTTCTTTCTGAATTTCGGAACTTCTTTTAACCCCTTTTATGCTTATTGTTTGAATAGTTGCTTGTTTATTCGTGTTTTTATTTAAAGTCACAATTGTAGCATGGCCGGGAACCACACTAGTGGATCTTGAGGGGTGCCTAACACCTTCCCCTCGAGATAATTTCGAGCCCGTACCCAAACTCTAGTTTTCATCTTTATTCCTTCTAAAAAGTGTCCTAGTGCACTATAATCATTAGTTGGCAACTCTCCAAACCCAATTCCAAAACGGGAATAGAGTTGTCTTTCCTAAATGTCGTAAACTTGATTTCGCTTTTTTTAGATAAAAAGGTGGTGTCGACAGCATGGCGACTCTGCTGGGGATTCTTTAGGATTTAACCATTGCATGCTATATGTGACTTTATTGCTTTCTTTTATTGCTTTTGTTTAATGCTTTTATTTGAAGGTTTGAGATGTACCATTTCTCATACTGATTGGTTTGAGGGGAACTTATACCTATGTTCCTCTCCGAGCCATGAGGCAGGCTGGGAGAAAGCAAATCATACCAAGGGTCGACAAAATGAGCCACCTCAGGGCTGATTTCCAGGACGACGATAGCCCTCACAGGTGCCAAGCTCAGCATTTGTGGTATTGCAAAATCGTTTTGGGGAAAGAATCCATTGAGCCAGACAGGTATCATGCCGGTTGTGTGCCGCACTATTCGGGTTGGTTGGAAGATAATGGCATGGGTCAGCCCGGGTTCGTTCTAGGACACATAATTACTGACGAGCACGCTGAAGCACAGGTTAAGTATAATCAACTGCGCAAGAGAATTCAAGAGTGTGAAAGTGAGCATCGGGAAATACAAGAAGCCCATCAAAAATTGATCGAGGAGTGGAAAGTATGGTTGTCGGCGTCAGCAATCGGTTAGGGTATTTGGAGCGGGGTCTAGTAGTTCTGGAAGGAAAGTCCATCAAAAAGATTGAAGAATGTCAAAACGCTGAAGGAAATGCAGGCGGACATCTAGCCCGAGCCCATTTGCTGCTAGGACTACGCAAGTTGGTAGAGCTGTTTGAGGGAGACAAAAATGCCAAATCTGGGGAAGGTCCTTCTGGGACCAAGTAGTTAGGAGTCTTTTATTTTGCTATAATGATGTAATAAGGCCAATGGCCACTAGTGACATTTTTACTTTCCATTGCTTAGAGTCGTTTTGGATTTGTCTTGTTTTTATCAATAAAATGAGGCATTTAGCATTATAAGTTCTCCAAAACTATTTGTCGCCAGGCCTACCTCGGGCACAACGAGGCACCAAAATTAGGACGCGATTTACATTTTTTCGTACAACGTGTTTAAATACTGCAATATTATTTTTCCTCATAACCCGCACTAACTTGTTACCTTTTTGTTTTTCTTTTATTTTTATTCCCCTCCCCAAAGGTTAGTTCGTGCATTCTGGCACCATCGTCATACTCTACCAGATCCAAGGGCCCTCCACCTCCTCCTTCTCCGAGTCCTATCCAGAACAAGAACAAAGGTAGAATGGGAGATCCAAGCGCCAGAAAGGAGATTGAGATGCCTCAGAGTACCCCAGTTGCTAAGGAAACTGCTACTCAACTGGAGTAAAAGCTGTTGAAATTTCGAGAAGAGCTGGATCAGGTTCAGAATTTGACGAACCTATCATTTTCCCTCATTGCTCCTGATGTCAACACCCAAAATCCCGCACCTCCACAAAACACCCCACAACTATAGATACAACCCACTCATACCCAACACTACAACACATGCCACACTCCCAACAACACTCCACTACTCATTCTCGAGCCACTGAACGCAACAAATGACCATCTCCACAACACTCTCATTTTTGTGGATACTGTACCCCACTACACCCAACCAATCTCAAATGCACCTGAGTCTGATGACAAAGACTCCCTTATCAGGAACTTAGCGACAGAACTCAAGAAATTAACAGCCAAGTTTAGGGCGTGGAAGGTACCAAAGGTATTGAAGGGTTAAATTATGAAGACCTATGCATCCAGCCAGATGTTGAACTTCCGGAGGGGTACAAACCTCCCAAGTTTGAAATGTTTGATGGAACATGAGATCCCAGAGTCCACCTGAGGACATATTGCGATAAGTTAGTTAGAGTTGGAAGGGATGAGAAGATCCGTATGAAGCTCTTCATGAGGAGCCTGAAAGGAGATGCACTATCCCGGTACATCAGCCAGGACCCCAAGAAATGGACGAGTTGGGTAAGCATGGCATCAGATTTCATGGATAGATTCCGATTCAATACAGGAAACACACCGGATGTATTCTATACACAGAATTTGAAGAAGAAACCCACCAAAACATTCCGTGAGTATGCCACTCGTTGGAGGTCAGAAGCTGCAAAGGTCAGGCTGACCCTAGAAGAAGAGCAAATGAATAGATTCTTCGTCCGGGCTCAGGATCCCCAATATTACGAGAGGTTGATGCTGATCGAGGGAAAAAAGTTCTCCGATATCATCAAACTTGGAGAAAGAATGGAAGAGGGCATTAAGAATGGTATGGTTACAAATCTTAAAGCATTATAGGCCACCAATAAGGCTTTACAGACTGGTGGCACATCCAAAAAGAAGGATGTAAGTGCCGTAATGGTCACACAGGGAGCCAAATCACCACCAAAATACCACACTTACCCATCACCTCCACTTACATATCAACCCATACCGAATTACCAAGCACTCGTACCTTCCTATCCACCTCCCGTTTACCAATCCTCTCCATCTCTCACATATCAACCCACCTCGCCCAGATACTCTCAACCAGCACCTGTTTACCAAGCTTATAACGCTCAACCATCTCACTACCAATCACCTCCTACCCGTCAAAATTTCCCAAGACCCAGGCCAAATTTTGACCGCAAGCCTCCTAGACAATACACAGCCATCGCTGAACCAATTGACCAGCTATATGAAAGACTTAAAGCTACTAGTTATGTCATTCCTATCCCAGCCAAAGCTCCAGAAAATCCCTCCCAGTGGGTCAACCCTAACAAGACCTGTGCGTATCATTCCGGTATGATGGGACACACCCTTGACGAATGCCGTTCATTAAAGGACAAGATTCAGACCCTGATTGACAATAAGGTAATAGTAGCAAAGGAGCCTGCTCCTAATGTTCGTAACAACCCTCTTCCAGATCACAAAGGGGGAGACATCCAAATGATCAAGATTGAAGATGATTGGGACCCCAAAGGTCGATAGGTTTGATTGCTAAAGGAGATGAACCAAAGAAACCGGCGGTTACACTTACCCCAATTGTTGTGCAGAATTAGCCCTCCAGGGATGGTGAAGTAAATATGTCTATACCTCTTGAATTTGAAGCGCCTCCTTCTGCAAAGGCGCCCGAGCCAATCGAGGTTGAATTTGGAGTTCCAAAGGAACCTACACCCTTTGAAGTTGCTGTGTTACCACCAAGGGTGCCTATCCCGGTGGCAATGTCATACACAATACCATTCCACTCAAATTCCATACCATGGGATTACACTGCTGAAGCTAGGAGGAAAGGAAAGACCAAGACAGGAGAAATGATTGCCGCGCAAGGAATGACCAGAACAGGGAGGGTTTACACCCCTGAGCACCTAGCCGAGTCCAGTAAGCAAGCCCCGGGACGACCTATTAAAATAAGGCCCGATGACTTTGGAGGAAAATACAGGCTAAGGAGTACTCGGTCGCTGAACAGTTGAACAAAACACTAGCATAGATATCTATCCTGGCTCTTCTGCAGAGATTCAGACGCTCACAAGAATGCCCTAATAAAGATAATGAGCGAAGCTTATGTGCCCAGCAATATAACCGGGGGTGAAATGGCGAATATGGTGGGGCAAGTGCTGGAGAGCCATAAAATGACCTTTCACGAAGATGAGTTGCCGCCAGAAGGATTGAGCCACAATAAGGAACCGCACATCACCGTGCAATGTGAAGATTATTTCATCACTAGAGTCCTGATCGATGGAGGATCGAGCCTCAACATCTGTCCGCCAGTAACTCTCAGAACTTTGGGAAAAAGCCTGCACGAGATCAAAGATGGGGCTATCAATGTCAAGGCCTTCGATGGGTCCCAGAGATCCACTATTGGAGAAATCAGCCTATGCTTACAAATAGGGCCAACATGGTTCGACGTCGACTTCCAAGTAATAGATGTCCTGGCATCCTACAATCTGCTGTTAGGACGGCCCTGGATCCACACTGCTGGAGTCGAAGCATCGACCCTACATCAGGCAGTGAAGTTTGAATGGAATCACCAAGAGGTGATCATTCATGGCGATGGTAGTAACCCCATATATAGTCGCCACACCATCCCAATGATTGGAGGCAGAAGGAGAATAGGCGGAGAAATATACCACCATATCGAAAGGGTCAACGCTGTAGATAAGGATAAGTGGTGGTACAACAAGATCGAAAGTATCCTGAATTGGTGTGGGTACGAGCCTGGAAAGGGACTTGGTAAAAATCTTCAGGGGATCACTAAGCCCATCAAACTAAAGAAGCATGGTACTACATTAGGCTTAGGGTACGGTTATACCTGGGAGGAATTCCAGAACTGGTTGCCACCCTGGCGCGGACCCTACTATCCATTGGAACTTCCGATACCCAACCTGAAGCAAACCTTCCAACTGGCAGATACTATATATGGGTCAGAGGAAGACGAAGCGTTGGTATCCATGAAGAATCTATTTTTGGAGGATGATGTATGGACTGTTGTGTTCTTTTCGAGGAGGAAGGGGAGGAAGGACCTTCCATACAAGCTGTGAACAGAGGAGACCGCCTCAGCAATTGGTCAATTAGGACAGTCAGGACCGGGAAGGCGTCGGGGTAGCAAGGCTAAACAAAAGCGCCATGCATCTCATTTTTAGCTTACTTTACTAGTTGATTTTCTTTCCGCATTGTCTTTAATTTTGAAAAGAGCTCCGATGTTTCAAACAATTATGAATTTAATCAAAGCATTTCAATTTATCATATATATCACGCTTATTATTTTCTCTATCATTCACTCTATTTTTATACAACATTACTATTACTTATCTTGGCGATGAACCAACGATTGTGACTTGCAACGAAACAATGCAACAAAAGGACATAGACTCAGAAGAAGATGAGATACCTGAAGAGGCCGTCAGAGAAGTTGAGAATTTTGAGAATAGACCTAAGTCTAACTTGGAAGAAACTGAGGTCATTAATTTGGGAGATACGAAAAATATCAAAGAAACTCGCATCAGTGTTCACCTATCGCCATCAGAAAAGGAAGAATATATAGAATTTTAAGGGAATACGAGGACATATTCGCATGGTCGTATGATGATATGACTGGTCTCAGCACATCCATTGTAGCTCACAAACTGCCAACAGATCCAACCTGTCCGCCGGTAAAACAGAAGCTTAGGAAATTCAAGCCCGACATGAGTTTGAAAATCAAAGAAGAGGTTACTAAGCAAGTCAAAGCCAAGGTTCTCAGGGTAGTAGAGTATCCGACATGGTTAGCTAACATCGTGCCAGTACCAAAGAAGGATGGGAAGGTTAGAATCTGTGTCGACTACCGGGATCTTAACCGGGCCAGCTCCAAGGATGACTTCCCCTTGCCAAACATACACATTATCATCGATAACTGCGCCATGCATGAGTTGCAGTCTTTCATTGATTGTTTTGTCGGGTATCATCAAATATGGATGGATGAGAAAGATGCAGAGAAAACGACTTTCATCACGCTGTGGGGAATGTATTGTTACAAAATGATGCCGTTCAGGTTAAAGAATGCTATCGCCACCTACATGAGAGCCATGACTACTATCTTCCACGACATGATACACAAGGAGCTCGAGGTATATGTGGAAGACGTCATCGTCAAATCCAAGAAAGCCACTTATCATATGGGAGATTTGAGAAAGTTCTTCAACAGACTGAGAAGGTACAATCTGAAACTGAATCCCACCAAGTGTGCATTCGGGGTTCCTACTGGAAAACTACTGGGTTTCATCGTGAGTCATCGAGGAATAGAATTGGACCCATCAAAAGTCAAAGCCATTCAAGAATTGCCACCGCCAACAAACAAGAAGGACGTAATGAGTTTCTTGGGAAGGCTCAACTATATCAGCCGGTTCATAGCTTAGTCCATGGTCATTTGTGAACCCATCTTTAAAATACTGAAGAAAGACGCTGCTACTAAATGGAGTGACGATTGTCAAAAACCCTTTGATAGAATCAAGGAATACCTATCAATGCCACCAGTCTTGGTTCCGCCCGAGCCAGCGAGGCCTCTACTACTTTATCTCGCGGTTTTGGATGGAGCATTCGGTTGTGTTCTGGGACAACATAATGAAATAGGGAGGAAGGAGCAAGCCATCTACTATCTCAGTAAGAAGTTCACCCCGTACGAGGCCCGGTATTCTTTATTGGAGCACTCCTGTTGTGCTCTGACTTGGGTAGCTCAGAAATTGAGGCATTATTTCTGTGCCTACACTACTTATTTCATATCTAGGATGGAACCGCTAAAGTATATCTTCCAGAAGCCCATGCCCACTGGCAAGCTCGCCAAGTGGCAAATCGTGCTGAGTGAATTCAACATTATTTACGTGACTCAGAAAGCAATCAAGGGTCAAACCATAGCAGATCACCTTGCCGAGAATCCTATTGGAAAAGAATACGAACCTCTGAAAACGTATTTTCCTGATGAAGAAGTGTCCTTAGTAGGAGAAGATATTGCAGAATCCTACGATGGTTGGAGGTTGTTTTTTGACGGAGCAACAAATTTCAAAGGAATTGGCGTAGGAGCAGTCCTAGTATCAGAAACCGGCCAGCATTACCCAGTATCCACCAAGCTCAGATTCCCCTGCACAAATAATATGGTTGAATACGAAGCTTGCATCCTAGGGCTCAAGATGGCCATTGACATGAACATTCAGGAGTTGCTAGTGATCGGGGATTCAGACTTGCTCATACATCAGGTTCGAGAAGAGTGGGAAACCAAGAACTGTAATATACTCCCCTACTTGCATCACATATAGGAATTAAGGAAAAGATTCATAAAGACGGAATTTCAGCATATCCCTAGGGTCCAGAACGAGTTCGCTGATGCATTGGCTACTTTATCATCCATGATCCAGCATCCAGATACGAATTTCATTGATCCCATCCCAGTAAGGATTTATGATCAGCCAGCTTATTGTGCTCACATTGAGGAAGAAGCAGACGAAAAACCGTGGTTCCACAATATGAAAAGGTACTTGACAACAGGAGAATATCCAGAGCTTGCCAATGCCACTCAAAAGCGAACACTTAAAAGATTATCCAATAATTTCTTTCATAGTGGGGGAATCCTGCATAGGAGGACACCTGATTTGGGTTTATTGAGGTGTGTCGAAGCAAAAGAAGCATCTAGACTATTGGACGAAGTGAATGCAGGAACTTGCGGGCCGCACATGAATGGTTTTGTTTTAGCAAAGAAGATACTCCAAGCAAGTTATTTTTGGATGACTATGGAAATAGACTGTACCCAGTATGTTCACAAGTGCCATCACTGTCAGATACATGCAGATATGATAAAGGTGCCTCCAAACGAGCTTACTACAACAAGCTCACCGTGGCCATTCACCACCTGGGGGATGGACGTCATTGGACCTATCGAGCCTGCCGCATCAAACAGGCACAGGTTTATCCTAGTGGCAATTGATTATTTTACCAAATGGGTTAAGGCAACGTCATACAAAGTAGTCACTAAGAAAGTTGTGATTGATTTCGTTCGTGACCGTATTGTTTGCTGATTCGGAATTCCGGAATCAATCATTACCGATAATGGTTCCAATCTCAACAGTTACTTCATGAAAGCAATGTGTGAGGCATTCAAGATCAAACACAAGAACTCTACAACCTACAAGCCTCAGATGAATGGAGCCGTAGAGGCAGCCAATAAGAATATCAAGAAGATACTAAGGAAGATGGTTGAAAGTCACAAACAATGGCATGAGAAGTTATCATTCGCATTGTTGGGATACTGCACCACAGTCCGCACATCGACTGGAGCAACTCCCTACATGCTGGTTTATGGTACAGAAGCGGTCATCCCCATCGAGTTAGAAATTCCTTCATTGAGGATCATACAAGAAGCAGAGTTGGACGACGTAGAATGGGTAAAAGGTCACTACGAGCAGTTAACCCTTATAGATGGGAAAAGGGTGAATGCAGTTTGCCACGGTCAGTTTTACCAAAACAGAATGTCCAGAGCCTTCAACAAAAGAGTTAAGCCAAGGAAGTTTACACCGGGGCAGCTGGTGTTGAAGAAGATATTCCCACATCAAGATGAATCCAAAGGGAAATTCTCTCCCAACTGGCAAGGTCCGTACATGGTTCACCGAGTTCTAACTGGAGGAGCCCTTATCCTCGCAGAAATGGACGGAGAAGTTTGGCCAAAGCCGATTAACTCAGATGTAGTGAAACGATACTATGTGTAACCACTTATGATTTCCTTTATGATGTAACTTGAACTACGCCTGACCTGATTCCCATTTAAGAGGGGATACATAGGCATCCCTATGGGTTCAGTCACAATTTAATAAAAATTTCATTTCCCTCTATTATTGGAACTGGGGTAGAATTTTGAGGAGGACCCTCAAAATTCTGAAGTCAGTCTTCAGCCACTCATCGCCAAGGATGTCACCTCAGTAAACTGGGGCAGAATTTTGAGGAGGAGCCTCAAAATTCTGAAGATGATTCTTCAGTCATTCAGCGCAGCAGTAAGAAGTGCCAGCCCAGTAAACTGGGGCAGAATTTTGAGGAGGAGCCTCAAAATTCTGAAGATGATTCTTCAGTCATTCAGCGCAGCAGTAAGAAGTGCCAACCCAGTAAACTGGGGCAGAATTTTGAGAAGGACCCTCAAAATTCTGGAGCAGGAGAGGTTGCAATGTCTCGAACCGCATCACAGTCGTTGGTTCAGCTAAAAGAAAACTTTTTTTACTTATGATATGTTCACTAAATCATGCATAATCATTGTCCAAACTGCCGCTATTTAGCAATGCTACCCCGATGATACGCAATGTCAGGATTCAAGGGAAAACGAACTAACCTTTCCCCCCATTACAAAACTCACAATTTTCTTTGGATGCAGGCACCCAAGTCACAAAATTACCAAATATATTATGAAATCGCATTAAACCGTAACACATATTCGCATTTGCTATCCGCGCGCAATGTCCCCAGTAGTCGCAATATTAAAATCAGCTACCAGCAATCAGATAAGAATTTCTACTTACTATTCGCTTTTATGCCGTTGCATAAGGCTACCTTTCTGCCTTTCGAGACTAAACGTTGTCTCCACCTGCATTTCCTGCATTGCATAAGGCTACCTTTCTACCTTCCGAGACTAAGCGTTGTCTCCATCTGTATTTCCTACATCGAATAAGGCTGCCTTTCTGCCTTCCGAGACTAAGCGTTGTCTCCATCTGCATTTCCTGCATTGCATAAGGCTACCTTTCTGCCTTCCGAGGTTAAGCGTTGTCTCCATCTGCACTTCTTGCATTGCATAAGGTTACCTTTCTGCCTTCCGAGGTTAAGCTCTAACTCCATCCTGCACTTCTTGCATTGCATAAGGCTACCTTTCTGCCTTCCGAGGTTAGGCTCTACCTCCACCTGCATGGCTGAAATACTGCCACTTTATCTCCATCTGCATCGACTGAAATATCGCCACTTTATCTTTCCTGCATGGCTGAAATATCGCCACCCTTTACTCACATCTTGCAATCGGCTGAAATATTGCCAAACTTTATTTAAATGCTACATCGGTTGAAAGATCGCTAGTTTATCTCCATCATCATCTATACTTATGCTTTCTGTCGGCTGAAATATTGCCATTTTACTTTTCACATCGGCTTGAACATCGCCTGTTTTATTTAAATTCCTATCAGCTAAAATATCGCCATTTACATTTTTGCATCGGCTGAAACATTGCCTGTTTTATTTAAATTTCTGTCGGCTGAAATATCGCCATCTACGTTTTTGTATCGGCTGAAACATCGCCTGTTTTATTTAAATTTTTGTCGGCTAAAATATCGCCATTCACATTTTTGTATCGGCTGAAACATTGCCTGTTTTATTTAAATTTCTGTCGGCTGAAATATCGCCATTTACGCTTCTGCATCGGCTGAAATACCGCCAAACCTTGCATTTCATGGGCTGAAATACCGCCAAACCTTGCGTTTCATGGGCTGAAATATTGCCAAACTGTCCGAGGGCGTCATTGTATGAAGGCATCATCCTCATAGCCCAAGAACCCCATGCCATGGCCCGAGGAACCCAACTTTGTATCCTGCACGTCATTATTCAAAGGCACCATGGTTCGGAGGCACCATTATCATAGCCCAAGAACATCATTTCATAGCCTGCAAATCTTTTAATTTTGCACTTCATGGCCCAGGACATCATGGTCCGAGGACGTCATCCGAACTGTCCAAGGACAGCATTCATGGTCCAATGGGAACTTGCATCATATTTAAGTTTATGCACAATATACGCCTATATTGCTCACTTGCAGGTACACTGGCTAGCAATGGCCGTCTCAGCAGGAGCAATCCCGCTCCAGGCCCCGCCGCCGATGAAGTTTCAGATACCTCTTGCCCCATAAACATCGTGCCCATCTCTTTCGAATAACCATCGGCATGTTCCGTTAATATTTCCTGAACTACATACGACCTGATTCCTGTAAAACCAGGGATATGTAGGCAGCTCAGAAACCGAAGCTCGGTCAAGTAATTTTCAAATCGCCGCTTCCGGTCAAAATTGGCCATCATATCTTTACCTGACAACTCTTTCATCCTTCTCGGGTAAAGAGGGGCAGCTGTTGATACCCAATTTTTCCCTAAGTATTTTTATACCCGAATATTTCCAAAATAGCATATTGGTGCATTTATAAGCACACCCAAAAGTTTTGGCATTTTTAATGAATTTAAACCCAACTTATTACCTATTTTTTTATACAACAAAATCTAATAATTATTCCCAAAATTATCATTGTGGTGAATAATTCATTTTATTTTCACATTTACACCAAAATATAATTAAGGTAATTTTCGCATATTTTTACAAGTTCATTTGGTATTTTTAAAGCTAAATTGCATATAGTTGCAATTATAGCCTATCTTGTAATTTATGGCATTTTATGTTTATAAAATTAGTCCCAGCATTTTTAAATTAATATTTATATAATATTCATTTACCCAATACTCTTAATTTGTTTTTAAAATCTGCATTACTATTTTATAAAAATATAAAAGGGAAAATTTGCTATTTACAATCTAGCCACAATTATATTACATTTTCAGCCAATTTGGCACCACAATTTAACCCCAACTCACCCCAAATTACCCAGCCCAATTACCACTCTAACCCGACCCAGCCCATAACCCCTTTCAATCTCGGCCGTTGATCATTTAGAACAATGGCCCCCGTTACTTCTTTCCTTATTAATTCCAACGACCCCTCTAAACGTTATCGTTTCTCACAGCCCGCCGCCTCTGAATCCCCTCCTCTCTCAACTCTAGCTCAACTCACCTCAAACCCTAGCCGTTGCCTCTCATCGAAACCCTAATCTAGGGCTTCTTAGGCTCATCGTAGGCCTATACTAGCCTCTCATGGCTTCTGCGTGCTAGTTTCTAAAGAGCCTATTGCCAGATCTTGAAGGGTTCCGACCAAGCCTTTGTTCAATGACTGTTCTTCGGTCGTCTTCAGCCTTTGTCTGGCCAGTCATGGCTATTCGAGTTCGATCTTCAACTTTTCTACTCATATCAATGGTTTCCAAAGCCTTTCTCATCACCTGGGTTTTTCATCGAAACCCTAAGCTCTAAGGTTCCTTAGATTTTTTTTTATTTACTCCGGATCCATGTGTGTGTGAACCTTCTATGCATTTTCCTCGAAGTCTCTTTAATTTTTGCTTTCAGAAACTCTTTATTCTTCAACTAGGGTTTCATGTTAAGTTATTTTGAATCTCTTCTCTAATTCATGACATGTTTTACAGTGATTTTGTTTATGTTATTTTCTATCTGAGGTAGCATGTTGAAAAACCCTAATTTTTTGGGGATTTTTGTTGAGTTTCTTGGTCTGTTTGTTTGATTTGCCTTATTTAATTTTTTATTTGAGTTAGCATGTTGAAAACCCTAATTTTGGGATTTTGTTTGAGTTTATGTTTGTTAATATTCACTTGATTTACCCTTCTTCTATACCTGAGTTAGCATAGTGAAAGCCCTAATTTTTTAGGCTTATCCGAGATTCTGAATTTGTTTATTTGTTTATCTGCTTATCTCCTCTAAACTCGATTGATTTTCAAAAACCCTAGTTTCTTTGGGGACTATTCGATTTCTTTGAAATTGTTTGTGCAACTCGTATGGTTTTCACTCAATTGATTGCATGTTTCTGATCTTCTTCTCGATTGTTGAACACTGAAACTAGACTATCGTGCTTCGAGTGTTTTCTCTTGAGCTACTACTATATGTTGTTCTTTTGCCATAGCTTGGCTTCATGTGTCTATTACTTGTGCATTCATTTATATACTGAGTTCCTTCTATGATTGATTTTTTCAAACTCGTAATTGATTTCAAAACTTTTCCTTTCGTGAAATTCTAATTTTTACTCTCATGTCAAAGGTTAATTGATTCACTTTACTTTGATTGGACTCACTAAATCTTTCTAAAAATAACTTCAAATCCTGTACTTAGACTTAATTGCCTATTGTATGACTTTACTGTTTCTTTTATGGCAACAGCCATTCTGCTTACAAGATTGATTCTCCTCTCCTTATTTGGATCCTGTTGGTATCTGTTTGAATAAGAACCCCCTAATAAAAGAGGAGTCTTATTCTAATTGATTCTGAATTGTGATCATGCCCATATTTGTGTTGGATTTGTTCTTATTACCTTACTCTACTCGTTTTCAAAAAGCTATAAATACTCTCCTCCCTTTCCTTTGAACACACGAACACGAACAGAAAAACAATCTGAGTTCAAAAATCACTCTTAAAAAACTCTCTCTCTCTTTTCTGCTACTTGTGCTATTGCTTGGCTGTTGACTTTGTTTGCTCTACTTTCTTCTGCACTTCTACTTCTCTACTGGTATGTTCTAGTTAATTTTCAAGCTTCAACAACAACATGTTTCATTCTTGTCTACTTCTGATCATGTTTTCTTTGGTTAACATGTGTTTCTAACATGCTGTGACATGTCCCTTTCCCTTGTGATTCAATCTTTAATTTATGTGTACATCCTGTCAGTTGTTGGTTATTTATTTGATACTTTATGAATCTCAAACCCTCATATCTCCTTTATATGCTTTAAGTTATGGTTCAGAAACATGGCAATGTCTGAAATCATTATCCATGGATATGAACTAGGTCCTTTGGGGCCCTAAGCTTGTCAATTTCCCATTCCCTCATTGCATGTGCTGAGTAACAGCCTTGGTCTGCCAGTATTTTTGATTATTGTTCAGGCCATGGCTTGAGCTCCAGTAGGTCTTTACTCCCTAAATATTTGATCAATAGGTTTGGTCAGGGGTGTGCTGGTCTATTTTGTGGCTGGGCATGACCTCCAGCCTGCCTGGGTAGCCCTTATCCCTTCTTTTGAACTTACACCTCATTCTTAGAACTTAAGTTCTGTCCCTCTTGTGTGAGCCTTGCCTTGGGACCCTGGAGCTCCCTTTAAACTTGGACACATAAGGGGCTGGCCCTTCCACACTGCATAACTCAATTTCTGTTCAACATCTTGGGTGTATGCACTGCTTGGGGTTCCTGAAATCCCTTAGATCTCTGAAACACCCTAGATGAGAGAAGGCTTGGAAATCTAGATCTCGGAAGTGGTTCCATCTCATATTATTAGGCCTCAAGTCTGGATTAGGCTGCTCGGATGTAGCTGAGGTTTTCTGATGTATTTTTAATTCCAGTTTATTTCTTTTGGGCTGTAATAACTTGTATAAACTCGGGAAACCTAATAAAAGGGGGGATGGGATTTAATTTTATGCATCAAGGGTAGAAATCCTGCCTATAGGAGTTTGATATGATTTCTGCAATTTCAAACCTAGAAATCCTGCCCATAGGAGTTTGTTATGATTTAAGCAATTCCACACCTAGAAATCATGCCTATAGATTAACTTTCAATTTCTAGAAATCATTCTTATAGGGAAACTATTAATTCCTGCAAATACACCTAGAAATCATGCTTATAGGGCAACTCTTAATTCCTGCAAATACATCTAGAAATCATGTCTATAGAATTCATTCATAATTTCTGCATCTCCGCGCAAAGATATCCTGCCTATAGGTCAACTTCCAAATGCGTATAAAATATGCTCTATAAACTATTGCATTCTGCATTTATAAACACCACTAGGCAAACAGTTCATAGGTTCAATAATAAAAGGTGCATATAGATATTATATTAATTGGACCTTTGTTAACGTCGAAAAAGGTAAAATCAGAAGGTGATAGAAAGCATGCCTATTGGAAATTTCGAATCTGAATAGAGGTAATATTAACTGTTAAGTTCGTAATGTCCCTGTTAAAATTGGTAACTCCTTTGAGTTTGCATCTTTTTTTCCTAAGATCAGTATATATTACACCTAGTTCTAATCAACACTTAGATCAACCAGATCAGTTTCAAACAACTACATTCGAGTATGCCTAATGTAGACTTTTCGCCTAAAAATATGCGTTGAACCAGTCCGCTCGTCGCTTTATTTAAGTAAGACCGAAATCAGTACGTGTAATACATGCTAAACTCTATGATTTTTGATGATTTATGGAGGCATACTTGAGCCCTGATTGCTTGTCTGTTTCCCCTTCTATTTGCGATTACTTCTTTTGGTTGATGCCTTAGCATTTTATCCTTTGAAACTTCTGAAGCCCCAAGCCCCTTTCCCTTTAGGATTAGTACTCTATTTGCCTACAGGACTGATAGGACTAAGACGGGTAATAGCATGCAATAAGTAAACAATACCATTCCGCGCTTTAATACTTTAACGGGGTGGGAAGGGTAGACATGTAGATGATTATACGATAATACTATGCATACAATTGGGTACCGATGTTGTGCGAATGATCCATGTAATGTATAAACCTAGGACCCCCTCCCTCTTTATTAGTTTAATAATATTCAGATTTTTAAAGGTTATCTCAACTTCTGTTTCTTATACGTCTTTCAAGTTGCTTGCACCAATTGTTTGACCCTTCCCTTTACTTGCGTATCTCTTCAATCACTAAATTGTTTTCTTTCTAAATTTCGGTACTTCTTTTAACCCCTTTTATGCTTCTTGTTTGAATACTTGCTTGTTTATATGTGTTTGCATTTAAAGTCACAATTGTAGCATGGTCGGGAACCACACTAGTGGATCTCGAGGGGTGCCTAACACCTTCCCCTCGAGATAATTTCGAGCCCTTACCCAAACTCTGGTTTTCATCTTTAATCCCTCTAAAAAGTGTCCTAATACACTATAATCATTAGGTGGCAACTCTCCAAATCCAAAAAACCCAATTTCCAAACGGGAATAGAGTTGTCTTTCCTAAAAGTCGTAAACCCGATTTCCTGTTTTTTTTAGAGAAAAAGGGGGCGTCGACACAAGGGCCATAGAAGCAGACTAGCTAGGGGAGTCCAGTGACCGCATAAGCAGACCAGAGACCGCACCCATGAAGGAAGCCATCACAGAAGCGGCACATGCACAGCAGAAGCAGCCTATGCACCACAGATAAGAAAAAGCTGGAGGCAGTGAGGTTCATTTAATACGGGACTTCTCCCATTTTTCTCCCATTTTCATTTGGTTGTGGCGATTTTGAAGAGCTTCAAGGGGAGATTTTCTTCAAGCATCAAAAGGTAAGTTGTTCCCACTCATTATAAGTTAAATACATGGGTTGTATAAGGATTTAGACATTGCAAATTAGTAGAAATTGTGGGATCTTGGTAGAAAATCTAGGGTTTGGTATTTTGGATTTTTGACCACGAATTTTGGCATGAAATTGAGAATAAACCATATATTTGAGTTCGCAATGTTATGGGTAATGTTTATTTTCGAAAAATTTCAGAACCGGGCACGTGGGCCCGAGGGTGATTTTATCAACTTTTCGAGCGGAGATAGAAATAGTTGTAAATTGAATTGTTAGGAGTATTAGAGTATATTTTCATTTGTTTGAACATTTATTGGCTAGTTTTAGGAGCGTTGGGCATCAGTTTGAGTCGCCGGAAGGGCTTGGGAGCCGGTTATGGAACTTCGGAGCGAGGTAAGTCTCCTTTCTAACCTTGTAAGAGGGAATTTACCCCATAGGTGAACTAAATCAATTTGTGCTCCTATTTATGGGGGCTACGTACGCATGAGGTGACGAGAGTCCGTGCGTAGCTACTATGATGCTTAAGTCCGAGTAGTATAGGACTCAAAAGCATGCTTTACTTGAAATATTTGCAACCTTATTGTCAATTTAAAATGCTTAAATAGTATCGAACTGGGTAAATAAATTTCTAAAAGGCTAAACATTATTTTCTTGACTTTTAAAAGAGAAATTGCCTTTTCCCTGGATAAATGCCCCTTGATGAATTCTTGATTGACTGTTTGAATGTGTTTATCTTTTGTGGAACGGGTCAAACGCCTTGGTAGATTAAATACATGCATCTATGGTTCATTCCATTCGACCCTCTGGCAGTGCACAATTTAAATATTATATTGGATCGGGCCGTATGACCTCGACATAATTTGCGCATGCTTGTATTGCATGCCTTGAAATTTGTAAATAATGATATTGCATCCCCGGCCTGAGATAAATTGATAAATGATGAAAAGGAATCTAAGAATCGCCCATTAACAAAATGATCGTTTACTTGCTTCATGATTTTCTTGAGTTCACAACCGTTTTTAATAAAACCCACGACCAATTATACTATTAATCATTACTGTTGGACCACTAGTAAGTGTTAGAGTCGACCTCTCGTCACTACTTCTTCGAGACACTGGATACTTACTGGGTACGCGTTGTTTTCGTACTCGTACTACGCTTGTACATTTTGTGGTACATGCATATACATTTAGTGGCCTTGTAGTGCAGCAATGTGGTTGATACGAAGATTTAGGCGAGCTGCATCTTGTGTCACAATCCGCAGCCAGCAGAGTCTCCTTCAGAGTAGTTGTATTTTCTATTCCATTTCAAATTGTATTTCGGGCAGATGCTGTATTTATTTTATTTTTCCTAGTTCATGCTCATGCACTTGTGACACCAGATCTGGAATGATTATGGATTATTCATTATTGACATGTTTAAAAATAATATTATTCATCCTGAAATTTCATCTTTTTACTATTAAATTGAAGAAAAATCGTTATTTCGAAAAATACTAAAACGAGAACTAAATTAAGTATTTATGATTGTCTTGCCTGACAGGGTGCCATCACGAACTTTATTGGATTTTAGGTTGTGACACTGGCAGATTATGTGATCCCATATGAAGTTAACCACTTTGCGTTCCCCGATATTTTGGTAATGACCTGCTTCAACCCATTTAGTAAAATAATCAATTAAAAGTAAAAGGAATATTACCTTCACGAGGCCCGGTGGTAAAGGACCAACTATGTCCATCACCCATTTCATGAATGGCCACGGGGATACCACCGAATGCAAAAGTTCTGCTGGTTGATGCACTAACTATGTATGACGTTGACATTTGTCGCACTTTTATACGAATGTTTTTGCGTCCTGTTCCATCCGGGGTCAATAATAGCCAACCCTGACCAACTTGAGAACTAATGACCCTGCATTGAAATGGTTTTTGTAGACTCTTTCATGGACTTCACTCACCATGTAGTCCACCTCAGAGGCGCCTAGATACCGGGCCAGTGGTCCCGGTAATGATCTATTGTATAATTGTCCATCAATGAGTCAGTAGCGAGTTGCTTTGGTCCGTAGAGCCCGGGACACCTTTGGGTTTTCGGATAATTTACCATGTGTGAGATATTCAATAAACTCGTTCCTCCAATTTAAAATTAAGTTGGTTGAATTTAATTCACAGTAGCCATCCACATCCAACAGTGATTGAAGCAGTTGGACGACCGTACCAGAATCAGACCCTTTCATCTCCGTGGACGACCCCAAATTATCCAATGCATCTGCTTCCATATTTTCTTCCCTCATAATATGGACGACTGACCATTCTCTAAATAGTACAAGTAATGCTCGAACCTTGTTCAAGTACTCTTGCATATGCTCTTCCTTTATGTCGAAAATCCCATACATTTGGTTGACCACAAGCTTGGAATCAAACTTTATCTCAATGAGCTCGAAACCTAGTCCTCGGTCCAGTTCAAGTCCTGCAACCAATGTCTTATACTCAACTTCATTGTTTGTTAACGGTACAGTTCTAATAGCCTGTCTTAAGGTCTTCCCCAACGGCGTAATTAAAACTACCCCAAGACCGGACCCTTTTATGTTGGAGGCTCCAGTCATAAACAAGGTACAAACTCCCGATGTCATCCCCAACACCAACACTACTTCCTTAGCAGCCAAAGGTATTTACCCCGGGCTGAAATCAACCATGTAATCAGCCAAAAGTTGTGATTTAATTGCAGTCCTCAGATTATATTCAATGTCGAAATTGCTAACTTCGACTGCCCACTTAGCCAAACGGCCTGACAACTCAGGCTTATGAAGGACATTCCTTAAGGGAAAGGTTGTCAGAACGGCTATTGGGTGACACTAAAAATAAGGACTAAGCTTTCGAGAGGCAACTACGAGAGTTAAGGCCAACCTTTCGAGGTGCAGATAGCGAGTCTCCATCATGACAATATTTTACTAACGCAATAAATAGAAATTGTGTACCTTCTTCTTTTTGGACAAAAATGGCACAACGCTACTTCTAAGACCGCTAGATAAATTTGCAGCTGCTCGTCTTCCCCCGGTTTTGACAATAATAGAGGATTGGATTAGTACTTTTTATGTTCTTTAGTGCCCGTTGGCATTCTGGAGTCCATACAAAGCCGTTTTCCTTTTCAAAAGTGAAAAGAAGTTGTGACATTTTTTCGAGGACCTTGAGATGAATTTTTTGAGAGCCGCCAATCTTCCAGTCAGCCTCTGCACTTCCTCCACACTTGTCAACTGGTCCGGGATGTCCTCGATGGCTTTGATTTTATTAGGATTTACCTCGATCCCTCTATGCGATACTAGAAGCCCCAAAAATTTTCCAGAGCCAACCCTAAATGGAAACTTCTCTAGGTTGAGTTTCATGTTTTACTTCCTTAGAATGTCAAAAGTTTCTTGGAGATGTTTCAGATGATCTCTTGCATGTAAGAACTTAACTAACATGTCATCAATATATACTTTCATCATTTTACCTATTTTATTCCCAAACATCTTATTAATGAGCCTTTGATAAGTGGCTCTAGCATTTTTAAGCCCAAAAGAAATCACATTATAGCAATATGTGCCAAATTTTATTATGAAAGAAGTCTTTTCTTGATCCTTTGGTTTCATATTGATTTGATTATACCCGTAGTAAGCATTAAGGAAACTCATTAGCTTGTTCCCGGTCCTAGCATCAATTATTTGATCAATGTTCGGCAATGGGAATGAGTCTTTTGGGCACGCCTTATTTAAATTCTTATAGTCCATACATATCCTAAATTTGTTATTCTTTTTAGGTACTACAACTACGTTGGCTAACCATTCCAGATACTTTACCTCCCAGATTGAACCAATATTGAGTACTCGGGTTACCTCTTCTATAACAAACCTGTTCTAGCCCTCTGCTATCGGGCATTTCTTTTGCTTTACCGACGGGAAGTTTGGATCCAAACTTAGTTTGTGGACCGCTACCTCTAATAGGATACTCGTCATATTCGAGTGAGACCACTCAAAGTAGTTAACATTAGCTTTAAGAAAATTTATAAACTCCAATCTGAGCTCGGGTTATAGCTCAGGAATTACTCCGTTCCCAACTAAAACTTTCTTTCCAAAAACTCCTCGAACAAAGACACTTGATCGAGCTCTTCTATGGTCGATTTGGTCGTATTCGTCTCCTCTTGTACTTGGAAAGACCTCGGAACTTGGTAGGATTCTGATGACTCCTCACCTTTATCATCTTCATCCGGAAAGGGAGAAGGCATTGGTTCCTGTAATTTCTATTTGTCAGATTCTCTGTCCTTGCTGCTAGAAATGGTTACGACATTCATCTCCCTTGCTTCCGGTTGATCTCCTCTTATCTGCTTGATTCCCTTAGGAGTTGGAAACTTCAATAAATGATGATACATCGAGGTCATGAACTTCATCTCGTGTATCCATGGCCTTATGAGGATTACATTGTAATCCATATCGCTATCTACCACTTCAAACATGGTGGTCTTTGTTGCACCTTTAGTATGAGTGGGTAGCCGAATATCTCCTTGGGTTGTCACACTTGTCAGATTGAAGCCAGCTAGGAGCTTTTTTGCCGGAATGATGTTCCTAGTTAATTTCACTTACTATAGAACTCTCCATTATATGATGTTGGCTGAACTTCTTGAATCAACCAAAACACGCTTAATTTTAAAATCTAAAACATTAAGAGAGATTACCAAAGCATCATTGTGCGGCAGAAGTAATCCGTCAACGTCATCCTCTGTGAAGGTGATATCATCTTCCGGGACTTCCCAGACCCTCTTGCCGTGAGGAACCGATATTTTCATTTTGTTTGCTGCCAAAAATGTTACCCCATTGATTTCATTCTCGTCGAAGATCATGTTGATCGTCATCCAGGGTGATCCTATTGCTGGTTTTGATGGCTCCACTTTGTACCAGCTCCAACCAAAGTTGTTTTTGGCGCCGTCACTTAAAAACTCTCTAAGATGGCCATTCTTTAATAGCGTCACCACCTCCTCGCGTTGATGTCGGTAATCCCTAGTTTTATGGCTGTGAATCCCATGAAATTCGTACCACAAACTAGGATCTCTATAGTTAGGATATGATCGGATTGGTTTCAGAAACCATGAATCTATGATATTCCTTATTGCCGACACCAATTCTACCAGGTTGTTGTTAAAGTTTTATCGGATAACTTGGGATATGTGGGATCTCGGGCCCTTGGCATCTCTTTTTCTTGCAATGACCTATTATTTGTTTTAGCAACGATCCATTCTTCTGTCGGGTTCAAACCTATTCGATGACTGAAATCCTTTACTGCTATGCCATCGATCCTCTCGTATGGTAGGAAATGACCCCTGAAGGACATCCGATCTCCTTCAAAGTCATTTTTAAACTTATCTTGTTTTTTATCACGACCCCAACTATTGGTTGATACCAATGAGCCAAGTTGATCATCTTCTATCCTTATTTTTGACTTGTAGTGGTTATGGACATCTGCCCATGTGGTTGCCTGAAACTCGAGCAAGCTCTCATTCAGTTTTTGGGAGGCATCGAAACTCTGTGAATTTAGACCTTTCGTGAATTCCTCGATTGTCCATTCATTCAGAACCGCTGGTAACATCATCCTTTCTTTTTGAAACCGAATCACGAATTCTCGCAGCAACTCGAACTCGTCCTGCGAAATTCTAAATATATCAACCTTTCTGGCCTGGACCTTTCTTGCTCCAGCATGAGCTTTTATGAATGAATCTTTAAGAATTTCAAAAGAATCGATTTAATGCCTAGTTAAGAGGGAATACCATGTCAGCGAACCCTTCGTGAGGGTTTTACTGAGTCTTTTTAGCAAAACCGATTAGATCTTATACTGAGCCAAGTCATTTCCTCTTACTATTGTGGTATAGGCAGTGATGTGCTCCTGCGGATCCGAAGTCCCATCATACTTCGGTATATATAGCAATTTGAACATTTTTGGGATCAACTCTAGTGACGCACTTGGTTTATACGATAATTGCATCTACTTTTTAGAATATGGACCCTTTAACATTGGTACCACACCCTGAATCTAATCCATCCGAGCATGAAACTCCTTCGTGTCCTGATCCATTAGTTCATTCATCCCTCACATGAATCTTATGAGCTCGATTTTGAAAGGATCATTCAAGTTATAGTTCCTAGATCCACTATAGGTACCCACGACTCCTTCAAAATCGACCTCATCCCTTGGAGTGTTTTTATCGGTACTTTGTGCCGTCTGATTTGCGGGAGCGTTGGGATGAACAGGGGCCCTTCCATTAGCATTGTTGGAAACACCCGATAATGCCTACTTCAATTCCATCATCACGTGATCTTTCCTTGAGAGGTGGTCCATGATTGCTCTTTGTTGCTCTCTCAAGAGTTTAACCATTTTTGCAACGTGTTCATCCTCTTCATCATCAGAAGTTAGCCCCCCCCCCCCACATGTCGAAGATCAATTCCTTCGTGAACTAGGGTTGTCTCATCCCCTTCGACGGGTTTGCTGATTGAATCGTCACGCTAAGACACCTCTTCCCTTTCATCGTGTGCTCTAACGTTGTGAACATTGTTGACATCATTGGTTTCCATATCTGATTCTTTCTTAAGAAAAGAAACTGAAATTCGTTAGTAACAAATGAACGAATCAAAGCAATTACGCAGCTGTTTATGCCCCACAGCGGGCACCAAACTATTTACCCGTAAAATAGTACAGTTAAATTTGTAGCGTGGTTTATAGACAAGCGAATCGATTTCATCCACAAATGATAAAGAAATAAGAACAAAAATAAGATTAACGACTGAAATTAAGTGAGATAGCTAGCCTAAATCTGGGCTCGATCTTTGCGCTAGCAAACATAAAAATAGTGATGTGGTAATAATAGAAATGTTTAGATTGCGCATAAAATAACAGACTATATCTTTTGTGTGCACAATGTTTCATGTCCTACAGTGTTTGTTGATCCTGCTATTTATAGACTCTACTTAAGGGAACAAGATCCTAAAATTAAGTTTCTCTTGAATGAGAATGAAAATGTCATTGATGGTTACATAATGGCTGGCTTTGAATGCATATATTCTCTATAACCACTGCTTATTAAATGCTACCCGATGTCAAAACTTTGAGAATCTATTACCGGCTATGCTTCCTTCGGGATTCATCCGATACCGGCTACATACCCGCCAATTAATTATTGATTCACCCTTTGCCTATCTTCGGTTCCACGTGTCTCCTTACCATTCAACCAACTGTTATCATCCAATCCCCCCAAACCCCCCACACATAATATGCAAGTTATTGCAAACCTTAACTAACTAAATATAAATTTCCCTATTTGTGTCACGACCCAAGTTCTTCCTTCGTGAACCTGTCATGACGACACCTAGTCTCTACGACTAGGTAAGCCTAACAAATTGCAGAAAAATAAATTTAAGATACAAAACTAGCCAACTAACATGTAAATATAAATAAAGCGTTTAGAATGCCGCTCGGCATATACAATAATAACAATCTCGACTAAACATAGCACTCCCAAAATCAGGAATCTCATGAATCATAAGATAAAGAAATATACATAGGGTTCTAACTCCAGAAGTCTAAACAAAAAGGGAAAATATAAGAAAATCTACAACTGAAGGGAGAATAGAGAAGGACTTCTAGGTCTGCGGATGCGGTAGATATACCTCAAAGTCTTTGGATCACCTTGCCTCATGGATAGTATGGCTGAGCAGAAGAACCTAGATCTGCACACAAAAACATGTGCAGGAAATGGCATGAGTACACCACAGCGGTAGCCAGTAAGTGCCGAGCCTAAGCTCGGTCAAGTAGTAACGAGGAAGGTCAGGGCCCTACTGGTTATATATATATATATATATATATATATATATATATATATATATATATATATATATATATAAAACAAGGTAAAACAACATGAAGTATGGCAGTACAGTTAAAATACTATCAGTCAATGAAAAATGAAATCACAATAAGAAATACTCAGTACACAGAGATAGCAACAGGGGATCTCCTTGGATAACGTCCCGTAGTCCCAAACGTAAATGAACATAGGATCTCCGGGGATACTGTCCGGTAGTCTAAATCATAAAGGTGTAGGGGAATCTTCCGGGATACCGTCTCGTAGTCTCAAATATAAATGTGTAGGGGGATCTACTGGAATATCGATCTGTAGTCCCAAAGTAAACATGCAGGGAGATCTCCCAGAATACCCTTCCGTAGTCCAAAAGTAAATACACAACAGTCTCAACAAGAAATCGACAATTCTATTCAAGTTCGTATCAAGAAAATAGGTAATTCCTACGCTAAACATGCAACACAGAATTCAAGTAAGCAGTTAAAGCAGATAAGACAGTTAAGTCACATAAGCATGCTTTCCTAAGCTAAACAGGAGTTTTCACATACTGTATTGCTCAATTACAGGAAAAACATAGATATTTACTTAATGAAAATGGGGTTTCTCAACAATTAGCGTATGTACGTACTCGTCACCTTACGTACATGACGTTCACATAACAACAGTATCAAAATCCTAAGGGGAGTTCCCTCACACAAGGTTAGGCAAGCCACTTACCTCGAACCAGCTCAAAATTAATCCGATAACACTCTCTTGCCACGAGTATCCAACTTCGAGTGACCCAAATCTAATCAAATCAATTACATAACATAAATAAAACTACAAGCAACTAATTTAACTAATGAATTTACAGCAACAACGAGAAATTAGAAAGGCCCAAAAATCCTCCCCGGGCCTACATCTCGGAATCGGGTAAAAGTTACCAATTTAGAACACCCATTCACTAACGATATCACTCGTCCAAAAATTACTCAATTCTGACAACTAAAGCTAGATCAAAACCCAAAAACTCGATTGGGGAATGTTTTCCCCAAATTTTCATTTTTCCACTCAAATTCCTCGATTAGATAAGTAAAACAATAAGAGATTTATGAAATATAAATGAAATAGGGTTAGGAATCGTTACCCAATGGGTTTCTCTTCAAAAATCTCACAAAATCGCCTTCTCTCGAGACCAAAATCGAATTTGATGTTATGAACTTCAAACCCTCAAAATTTCATATTTTTGCCTAGCGATTACCGCATCTGCGGTCATGGGGCCGCATTTGCGATCCCGATCCTGTGACTAGGGAACCGCACTTGCGAAAATTCATTAAATCCCCAGGCACCACTCCTGCGCTCCATTCCTTCCAGATGCGGTTCTGCTTCTGCGGTCCTTGAGCCGCATCTGCAACCAGTGATCTTCATGCCTTAGACCGCATCTGCAGTTACCAAACTGCTTTTGCGGTGCCGCACCTACGGTCCAAAATCTGCAGGGGTGAAAACAACAGTTTCAGCACATCAGAAATTTGCCTAATTCCAAATTCCAATTCGTTAAGCATCCGAAACTCACCCGAGGCCCCCAGGACCTCAACCAAACATCCCAAGCAATCCTAAAATATCATACAGAGTCAGTCAAGCCCTCAAATCACATCAATCAACACTAAAATTGCGAATCACCCTCCAATCCAAACTTAATAAACTTGAAATCTCAAAATTCTAAAACCGATGCCAAAACCAACCAAACCATGTCCGATTGACCCAAAATTTTGCACACAAGTCATATTCAACACTATGGACCTACTCCAACTTCCAGAGTCGAATTTCGGCCCCGATATCAAAATCTCACTATCAGCCCGAACACTCCAAAAATTCAACTTTCGACATTCAAGCCAAAATAAGCTACGGACCTCACAATCCGGGTACGCCCCTAAGCTAGAAATCACCTAATGGAGCTAACAGAATCGATGAAATTCCATTCTAGAGCCATCGTCACACTGCTCTGACAACAGTCCAAATTCTAAGGCTTAAACTCTCATTCGGGGACTAAGTGTCCCAAAACACTCCGAAATGAACCATCCCGGCAAGTCACAATAGTAGAAATAGACACAGAGAAGCAGTTAATAGGGCATCGGGGCGTAAATTCTAAAAATGTCTGGCCGGGTCATTACATCCTCCCACTCTTAAAACATTCGTTCGTCCTCGAACGAGCATAGAGACATACATGAAGTAGTGAAAAAATGAGGGTAACGACTGCGCATATCCTGATCGGTCTCCCAAGTCACCTCCTCGACCAGCTGACCCCGCCACTGAACCTTTACTGATGCAATGCTCTTTCACCTCAGCTTTCGAACCTGTCTATCCAATATAGCAACTGGCTCATCAATATAAGATAGATCCTTGTCCAGCTGGACTGAACTGAAATCCAACACGTGCGACGGATCACCGTGTTACCTCCGAAGCATCAAAACATGAAATACTGGATGAATTACTGCCAAGCTGGGAGGTAAGGCAAGCTAATAAGCAACCTCCTTAACACGTTGCAATACCTCAAAGGGTGTCACGACCCCAGTTCACCCTCCATGAACATGTCGTGATGGCACCTAGTTCCTACGACTAGGTAAGCCTAATAACGCGGAAAATAAATCATAATTGCGGAAGAAAATAAATAAACTGAACCAGTGAAATAAAAATGGTAATTAAGGTGCTGCTTGGCACATACCATAACAATTCTCGAAGCTAACAACATTTCCCAAAACCCGGAAACTCACAAATCACAAGCTAAGAGGATACATAAGAGGCTCTGACTCAAGAATATCTATACAAGGAGAAATACTGGAAGAACTATACTTTTTACAGAAAGCTGGAAAGGGACTCCTCGGCCTGCGGACGTAGCAGATATACCTTAAAGTCTCTACCGGTATGCCTCCTTCTAAGGTTGACAGAAAACTGAATGGGAGTACCTGTATCTGCACAACAAAAATGTGCAGAAGAGTAGTATAAGCACACCACGGCGGTGCCCAGTAAGTATCAAGACTAACTCGATAGAGTAGTGACGAGGGACAATCATGACACCTACCGGTCAATAAACAGTAAAATCATATGAATGATGGTAATGACCTATAAATATGTAAAGACTACAGGAATGACCAAGAATGCCACAACTCGCAGATAGATATAACACAACAATAAACCACAAGAATATAATAAACGATGATATAGAATGATGGCAAAAAAATCACAAAGCAAATACTAAGGTCACAGCACAGTAAGGGGGAAAACAAGTCAATAGCTCATATCCTACAATGATGTTCACAAGGGCCTTATTCAACTCTTCCCACAATTTCACCGAGTCTCGGACAACCCACAACTCGTATAATATCCAGCATCTGAAATCTAACAATTGGCATCCTGTGCCCCATCAATCTCATGATCATACTGACGATCAACTGGCTCACCAGGGCCACTCTCTCAACTATAAGGAATAAAAGAGGGCGTACCCCCACCCTTAGGAAAGTCAGGAGGGATTCACCTCAGATGGGAGTGTTCAGCTATGTGTATGCTTGTGCAAGTGTTTCTAACACAAAATTCTATCAACCAACACACATGAAAAAGGAGGACGGACCGCACGTACGATATTCCCTCACAACTCCCAACTGGTAACGTTCATACAGATAAAACAATCCACAATCACAATAGAAAACTAATAGGAATGCCTCAACAGGCCATCACAACTCTATACAATCAACCCCTGACATAGCCCACCTTATTTCGCCACGTGTGCAATAATAATATAATAAGCACCGCCTTATTTCTCCACACGTGCATAACAATGTCCCACCTTATTCCGCCACATGCGCAACCCACATATAAGCATATAACATATCCCGCCTTATTATGCCGCATGTGCAAACATCAATAACAACAATAGCACGGCAAAGACCTCATGCTTCACCATATCAACAATCGCACGGCAAAAACCTCGTGCATCCCAATATCAACAATAACACGGCAGAAACCTCGTGCATCATAATATCAACACCCGCACGGCAGAAACCTCGTGCATCATAATATCCACACCCGCACGGCAAAAACCTTGTGCATCACAATATCAACAACCGCACGGCAGAAACCTCATGCATCACAATATTAACAACTGCACGACAGAAACCTCGTGCATCACAATATCAATAATTGCATGGCAGAAACCTCGTGCATCACAATATCAGGTACAATACAAAATAAATGACAATAGATATATAGAGGAACAAGCAAGAGAAAATCAACACAAGAATTTCCGTTCACCAGAAGACGGTACAACTAACTACCAAGGAATAATCGTAACAGGGAAATGCTAAGCGCAATAAGAACGACTCAACAAGGAGTTAACATAAGTCACGTAAGTGTCAAATAAGGAAAAATATCAACTAAACATAGGATATCTAACTTCTTTAAATTTGGGCCCAAATTAATTACATGAGAGATAGGAATAATAATTTTAAATTTTAAGACAAGCAATTAGGAAGGATAACATGGCTAGATAAGGGTAATTGTCTTCAGTTAAACAAGTAAAGGCCAAGTAGGCAACAAGAATAAACCAAAAGGGCAAATAAATTCCAAGTAAGTCATGTAGAAGTAAAACTAATAATAGGTAACTCAATTGTATCAATATTATCTTCTTACTCGGTGAATTTCATAAGTCTAAGAGCCTAAAAGGGAAAATTTACCACAAATAAATCCGAGCACGCACTCGTCACCTCGCGTACACGGACTACAATCAACAGGGAAGACTCAAATCCTAAGGAGAAGTCCCCCACACAAGGTTAGGCAAGACACTTACCTCGAAAGTCTACGGACAACTCAATCCTTAGCAATGCCCTTTCCTTTCGAATTTGGCTCCAATACAATCGTATCTATACACAACTGATTTAATATCATCAATACTACTCAACAAACTAGTTCAAATGGCCAAAAATAATGTCTCAGACATTCTGCCCCAAATTTGTAAAAACCAACCCCGGGCCCGCTTGATCAAAACCCGAGGTTCGAACCAAAATAAATTCATCCATCCTCCCACGAGTTCAAATATATAATTTGTTCTAAAATCGGACCTCAAATTGAGGTCAAAATCCCAATTTTTATGAAAACCTAAGTTCTACCCAAAACCCCCATTTTACCCATGAAAAACCTTGAATTTAAGATGAAAACATGATAGATGATGTTAAAGATTGAAGAAATTGAGTAAAAGTTGACTTACAAATGATTTGGAGAAGAGGGAGTTCGTGAAAAATCGCCAATGGGTGTTTTGGGTTGTGAAAATATGAAAAATGAAGCTGGAAATCGGGATTTACAGGTCTCTGTGTTCGCATTTGCGAACAGGGGTTCGCAATTGCGAACCCCGACCAAACGTGGGAATTGCGAACAAACTTCGCATTTGCGAAGTTAGGCCAGAACTGGGAAGTTCGCATTTGCGAACAAAATCTTCGCATTTGCGAAGATGTGCTGCCCAGGGGACCCTTCGCATTTGCGATCAAAGTGATCGCATTTGCGAATCAATGCAGATTTTCCGGAAATTCGCATTTGCGAAGATGTTGATCGCATTTGCGATCCTAGGCTATAAGCCTCAGGCTTCGCAATTGCGATAAATGGCTCGCATTTGCGAGCTCGCAATTGCGAATCTTCACTTCGCAATTGCGAAGATCACAGAAGCAGAATACCAGATTTTTCCAAAATGAGAAATGCAATCCGACGCCTATCCAAAACTCACCCGAGCCCTCGGGGCTCCAAACCAAATATGCACACTGACTCAAAAACATTATACAAACTTGCTTGCGCGATCAAATCGCCAAAATAACATCAAAATCAATGAATTGAGCCTTAAAACTCAAGAAATCTCTCAAAATTTCATAACTTCCAAAAATTAACCCGTTGAGCATCCGAAATCATCCCGGGACTCCCGGGATCCAAACCAAAAACACCAATACCACCTAATACCATATTCGAACTTGTACCAATCCTTAAACGACCCAAAACAACGCCGAAAACCCGATTTAAGCCAAGATTCAAGCCTAGGAACTTCAAATTCTAACCAAACACCTTTCGATCAAAAACCTATCCAAACCTCGTCCGAATGACCTAAAATTTTGCGCACACATCCCAAATGACATGACGGAGCTACAGAAACTTCCGGAATTCAAATCCGACCGTCGGATCAAAAACTCACTATCGGACCGGGAACTTCAAAAATTCAAACTTCGGCATTTCAAGCCTAAAGGAGCTACGGACCTCCAAATAACATTCCGAACACGCTCCCAACCCCGAAATCACCTAGTGGAGCTAACGGAACCATCAGATTTCCATTCCGAGGTCGTCTTTACACTGCTCCGAATACGAAGCATTTTTCGACTCTTAAGCTCTCATTTAGGGACTAAGTGTCCCAAAACACTCCGAATCCTAGAATGGAATGTCCCGGCAAAACAAAATAACAGAATGAACTTAGGGAAAGCAGTTAACGGGGGATCAGGGCATGATTTCTAAAAATGACTGATCGGGTCGTTACAAAGGGACCAATAAACCTTGGGCTCAATTTTCCCTTCTTCCCAAATCTCATAACGCCCTTTATAGGCAAAACTCGAAGCAAGTCCCAGTCTTCAACCATATATGAAACATCGCGAACCTTCCAGTTTGCATAACTGTTCTGTCTGGACTGGGCTATGCAAAGTCTATCCTAAATCACCTTAACCTTCTCCAAAGTGTCCTGAACCAAGTATGTGCCCAATAATTTAGCCTCGCCCGGCTCGAACTAACCTACCGGGGATCTACACCGCCTACCATACAGAGCCTCATACGGTGCCATTTGAATGCTGAGCTGATAACTATTGTTGTAGGCAAACTCCGCAAGTGGTAAGAAATGATCCCAAAAACGTCCAAACTCCATCACACACGCATGGAACTTATCCTCAAGAATATTAATAGTGCGCTTGGACTATCCGCCCATCTGGGGGTGAAAAGCTATCTCACCTCCACCTGAGTACTTAACTCATGTTGTACGACCCTCCAGAACCGTGATATGAACTGAGTACCTCTATCTGAAATGGTGGAAACTGGAATACCATGCAGACGAATATTCTCCTGGATATAAATCTCGACCAACCGCTCTGAAGAATAGGTAGTACACACAGGAATGAAGTGTGCGAACTTGGTTAGCCGATCCGCAATCACCCAAATGGCATCGAACTTCCTCAAAGTTCGTGGGAGTCCAACTACGAAGTCCATGGTGATCCGCTCCCACTTCCACTCCGGAATCTCTATCTGCTGAAGCAAGCCACCCGGTCTCTGATACCTGCTGACAATTGAGGCACTGAGCTACAAACCCAACTATATCTTTCTTCACCCTTCTTCACCAATAGTACTGCCTCAAATCCTGGTACATCTTCGCGGCACCCGGATGGATGGAATATCGCAAACTGTAGGCCTCCTCCAAAATCAACTCCCGAAAGAAAATCAGTATTGGGTACACATATCCGACCCTGCATCCTCAATACCCCGTCATTACTAATGGTCACATCTCTGGCATCACCATGTAGAATCTTGTCCTTGAGGACCAACAAATGAGGGTCATCATACTGACGCTCTCTGATACGATCAAACAAGGAATACTCAGAAACCATACAAGCTAGGAACCGACTGGGCTCCGAAATATCCAATCTCCCAAACTGGCTGGCTAAGGCCTAAACATCCATTGTCATGGGCCTCTCTACTGCTGGTAGATAAGCCAAACTCCCTAAACTCTCCGCCCAGTGACTCAAAGCATCGGCCACCACATTAGCCTCGCCTGGGTGATACAAGATAGTGATATCATAGTCCTTCAACAACTATAACCACCTCATCTGACGCAAATTAAGGTCATTCTGCTTGAACAGATGCTGCAAACTCCGGTGCCAATGTAGATCTCACAAGGAACATCGTACAAATAATGATGCCAGATCTTCAAGGCGTGAACAATAGTAGCTAACTCGAGATCATGGACAGAATAATTCTTCTCATGCACCTTCAGTTGTCTGGATGCGTAGGCAATCACCCTACCGTCCTGCATTAAAACTGCTCCAAGGCCAATCCTCGAGGCATCATAATAGACAGTATAAGACCTAGAACCTATAGTCAATATCGATACTAGGGCTATAGTGAAAGTTGTCTTGAGCTTCTGAAAGATCTCCTTAAACTCCTCTGTCCACCTGAACGGAGCAATTTTCTGGGTCAGCCTGGTCATAGGTGCTGCAATAGATGAAAATCCCTCAACAAATCGACGGTAATAACCGCCAAGCCAAGAAAACTATGGACCTCCATAGCTGAGGATGGTCTGGGACAATTTTGTACTGCTTCCACTTTCTTCGGATCCACTTTGATCCCTTCACTCGATACCACGTGACCCAAGAATGCCACAGAATCCAACCGCAACTCATATTTCGAGAACTTTGCATATAATTTCTTTTCTCTCAAGGTCTGAAGCAATGACCTCAGGTGCTGCTCATGATCTTCCCGACTCCGGGAGTACACCAGAATATCATCAATAAAGACAATAAGGAACGAGTCAAGATATGGACAGAATACACAGTGCATCAAATGCATAAATACTGCTGGGGCATTGTTCAGTCCTAATGACATAACAAGGAACTCGTAATGACCATTCCAAGTCCTGAAGGCAGTCTTCGGGATATCTGGCTCCCGAATCTTCAACTGATGATAACCTGAACGTAAGTCAATCTTAGAAAATACTCGAGTACCCTATAACCGATCAAACAAGTTATCAATACGAGGCAAAGGATACCGATTCTTCATTGTAACTTTGTTCAACTGGCGATAATCAATGCACATACGCACAGAACCATCCTTTTTCTTCACAAACAAGACAGGAGCACCCCAAGGTGACACACTGGGCCAAATAAAGCCCTTATCAAGCAATTTCGATAACTGATTCTTCAACTCCTTCAACTCAGGAGAAGCCATACGGTAAGGAGGAATAGAAATAGGCTGAGTGCCCGACAACAAATCAATGCCAAAATCAATATCTCTATTGGGAGGTATGCCCAAAAGATCTGCTGGAAACACATCAGAGAAATCCCACACTACTGGGACTGAATCAACTGTAGGAGTATCAATAGTGACACCTTTCACATAAGCTAGATACCCGTCACACACCTTCTAAACCATTCACTGAGCTTTAAGAAATGAAATAACTCTACTGGAAATGTGATCTAAGGTACCACTCCACTCTAATCGCGGTATACCTGGCATAGCTAGCATCACTGTCTTGTCATGACAATCACGAATAGCATAATGGGGCGAAAACCAGTCCATGCTCAAGATAACATCAAAATCTACCATGCTGAGTAATAATAAATTGGCTCTGGTCTCAAAACCACTAAGAGCAATCAAACACGACTGATAAATGCGGTCCACAACAAGAGAATCTCCCACATGAGTAGAAATATAAATAGGGAAACTCAAAGAATTCCGAGATACGCCCAAATACAGGGCAAAATAAGAGGACATATAAGAATAAGTGGAGCCTGGATCGAATAGAACTGATGCATCTTTATCACAGACTGGAACAATACCTGTGATGACAGCATCAAAGGCAACAGCCTCGGTACGGGTAGAAAGGGCATAGTATCTGGTCTGGCCTCCCCCTCTAGGGAGACCTTTACCTCCCCAACCTCCACCTCTAGCTGGCTGAATAGGTGGGGTAGCAACTGGTGCTATAATCATAGCTTGGGAACTCTGCAAAGCACATTGTGGCTGCGAAGTCGATGGAGGTGCACCCCTCCTAAGTTTAGGGAAATCCATCACCATATGGCATGTGTCGCCACACTCAAAACAAGCTCTGGGAGGACATGGTGGTTGTGGCTGGCTTGGACCAAGTCTGGTGAACTAACCACTGAAAGCACCCCGTACAGGAGGCCCACTCGATACTGGAGGTGCATAATAAGGCTCCTGAGGTCTAGGTAGAGCTGGAATACCATTAGCTGCTGGAAGAGCTGAATGAACGGGGCGACTCATATAACCCCTACCATGACGAACTGCAGCTGGTGCACAGGCGCCAAAATAATGGCTCGACTTTTGAGAACTCTTGGTCTCTCTCTCCTCTCTATCCCGAGCAAGCATGCCCTCTACTCTCATAGCAATGCTTACCACCTACTGATAAGAAATATCCATCTCCAACTCCCGGGCCATACCAGACCTCATGCTTGGAATGAGCCTCTCAATAAACCGGTAAACTCTCTCACGAACCGTAGAAACTAAGGCCGGTGCATGCCTAGCCAAGTCACTGAAACGGACAGCAAACTCCGAAACAATCATAGAACCCTAGCGCAAATACTCAAACTCCACGCGCCATGAGGCTCTGAGGAACATACTCCATCAAAAACATATCTAAAAACTGGGACCATGAAAGGGAAGCTGCCTCAATTGGGCTGTCCAACTCAAAAGTACGCCACCACTGATAGGCTACCCCTCGAAGCTGGAAAGTAGTGAAAGAAACCCCACTTGACCCTGATATACCTATAGTGAGAAGGATACGGTGGCACTCCTCCAGAAATCCCTAAGCATCCTCTGATGCTAGACAAATGAATGTAGGATGCTGGTACTTCTTGAACCTCTCAAACCTCTGCTGCTCCTCCTCTGAAGCTACTGCCCTATCCTCGGGCTGAACTAAGCTATAGGCGGTACAAGTATAACCTTTGGGATCTGATTAACCTGAACCTGCTGCTCTAGGGTGCAGGCGCTGGGAGTCTGTGCTCCTCCCCCGACTTGAGATGTGGCTGCAGCAAGGGGAATCAACCCTGCCTGAGCTAAAGTGGTGTACATGCTCTTAAACTGTGCAAAGGTCTCCTGAAGAGCTGGAGTTGTAGCACCAGTAGGCGTATTAGGTGCCTGGGCTCCGGCTGGAGCTGCTAGTGGCTCCTCTGTAGCAGCTCGCGCGGGTGCTTTGGCTGCACCATGTACGCGTCCTTGGCCTATACCTCATCCCCGACCTCTTGCGGCTCTAGCAGGGGGCGCGTGTGTCTGATCATCTCCGGTAGCACGTGTCCTCACCATCTGTGAGAGAATAGAAGATAGAGGTTTAGAATTTTGATATCAATAATCTCGCACGACAAGGAATCAAATGAAGCGGAATTTTCCTAACAGTTACATAGCCTCCCGAAGATAAGTATAGAAGTCTCCGTACCGATCCGCAAGACTCTAATAAACCGGCTTGTAATTCATGACTCCTATGAACCTAGAGCTCTGATACCAACTTGTCACTACCCAAGTTCTACCTCCGTGAACCTGTCGTGATGGAACCTAGTCTCTACGACTAGGTAAGCCTAAAAATTTGCGGAAAAATGAATTTAAGATACAAAACTAGCCAACTAACATGTAAATATAAATAAAGTGTTTAGAATGTCACTCGGCATACACAATAATACCACTCTCGGCTGAACATAGTACTCCCAAAATCCGAAATCTCATGAATCACAAGCTAAAGAAAATACATAGTGTTCTAACTCCAGAAGTCTAAACATAAAGGGAAAATACAAGAAAATATACAACTGAATGGAGAATAGAGAGGACTTCTAGGTCTGCAGACGCGGCAGGTGTGAAAACAACAGGTTTAGCACATCAGAAATTTGCCCAAGTCCAAATTCCAATCCGTTAAGCATCCGAAACTCACCCGAGGCTCCTGGGACCTCATCCAAACATACCAACCAATCCTAAAACATCATACGGATTTAGTCGAGCCCTTAAATCACATCAAAAAAACTCTAAAATCACGAATCACCCTCCAATCGAAACTTAATGAACTTGAAATCTCAAAATTCTACAACCGATGCCGGAACCAACCAAACCATGTCCGATTGACCTTAAATTTTGCACACAAGTCAAATTCAACACTACGGACCTACTCCAACTTCCGGAATTGGATTCCGACCCCAATATCAAAATTCCACTATCGGCCCGAAAACTCCAAAAATTTAACTTTTGGCATTTCAATCCGAAATAAGCTACGGACCTCCAAAATACAATCCGGGCATGTCCGAAGCCTGAAATCACCCAACGGAGCTAATGGAATTGACGGAATTCTATTCCGGAGCCGTCTTCACATTGCTTCGACTACGGTCCAAATTCTAAGGCTTAGACTCTCATTCGGGGACAAAGTGTCCCAAAACACTCCGAAACTCAAGATGAACCATCCCGGCAAGTCACAATAGTAGAAATAGACACGAGGGAAGTAGTTAATAGGGGATCAGGGCGTAAATTCTAAAAACGACCGGCCGGGTCGTTACACATTGCTACTTCAGGATCAGGCAAGAGATGAAGCTTTACCAATTTCAGAACTTCACAATAGTCTATTATATATCCTGAGCTCTAGTACTGCTGAACAAGTTAGAGAAAGTTAAGCATTCATACTGCTGTATTAAGACAGTTGCTTGGATTTACAGCACCCTAAGATCAAACATCCATTATTTTTCTCAAATATTTTTTGAAAGTTTCCAACATACCAAATTAAGTTGCCACATTATCTAATACCCAACCTGTGAGTAATAGGAGCAAAAGCTAAAGAAAATTGGTTTGTCAATTAAACAGCTGCTTCAAATTGAACTTGATATTTTCTCTTATACACGAGAAAATTTTAAAAAAAATTGGGAGCCACAAAACTGTTTGAACTAGGAGTTCCCCAGTTTAAACATGAAGAATTTGCAAGTTGACAGTCGCAGATTTAGATTCACAGAAGATACAAGATAATCACCATGATGATAGCTATAAGAGAGATGCAGGGAAATTCTCAGTGACCCTACAAAGAATTTCAATGAGCCAGAATTTGAAGTTTGTGAGCTCGGAATTCTAGCCCTTCTAAGTTACAGGGTTCTAAATTAATGATATATACATTTTATATGAATTTCTTAAGATAAATATAGAGTTTAAATCAAAGTTAATAGGTTCGGCGAGGCTAGCTACAATGATCTAATACTCCGTGTCTTATTTATTAATTTCTTGTGATACTTCTTACACATCTCCTATAAAAAGGGACATATAATTAAGAAGATTTGTAAACTGTAACGGATCATAAAATAAATCTCTCCAAATTTTTCTCCATGTTCTAATAATAGAATAATAGTATTTCATTAATCATTGGTCCCTTTTTTTCCGTGTAAAGTTAAGTCACTTAATGGTACTTTCTTTTGGCGCGTAAACTGTAATGAACCTTTTTTTTTTGCTTCATAATACGACACATCTTAAAGTCAATGTTTTGATTGGGTAATTATACGAAATAATTAAGTTTCAAACTTGTAGGATTAAGCTTCAAGAAAGCCTCCAAACCCTATCTCCAAAATGTTGGTGCTACTTAAGCTCTGAGTTTAACACTTCATTGTCTAATACTCAATTTTATTTAGCATGTTTTGACTTTTCACGCCACTTAAATAGTAATAAATGAAATACATAATTTACATGATACTCATATTAATTAATGTATATTTTACTGAATTTGAGAAAAATATGAATACTGTGGGTATAATAGGAAAAAAAAATTATTTTCTCTTGATATGCGTAAAGTGATAAGTAAAAATGAAAATATATTTTTAGTATACATGCCAGGTAAAAGTGAACGGATGGAGTATTTCACATAATTACAATATTTTTTGTTTCCCCAACTAAGTGGAGTAAAAACTTAGCTGCACTCAGAGGCGGATCTATATAGAGATGAGAGAGGTCACCGGAACCTGCTAGTCTCGGCAAAAATTATACATATTTGTACATACATTAAGGATCCCTAAAATAATTTTAATGTGCCCGCTCAAATAGAAAAGTTGAACTGCTCCGTTGGTTTAACATGTTGCATTTATGTACTCCCTCACTAGATGACCTGGGTTCAAGACCCAACACCAGTTCTCTTTTTCATTTTACTAGTATACGTATCCGTGCGATGTGCGGATCTTTCAATATAAAAAAGAGCGGAGATAAAAATATATGTATATTGAAAACTAAATTTAGCGACCGCATTAAAAAGAATGAAACCAAAAAATAATTAAATGAATTTCATCGAGTTCTCTATATAATTGTTGCTAAAGAAGAAGAACAATTAAACAAAAAAAATAAATTTCTTCATCTGATGAATAAATAAGGAATTTTTACATCCTATAGAAAACCTTAGTACCCTATTTATTTTAAATAAATACCATTTTAAAATATTACATCCTATAAACACCTTTTATCCTTTATAGCAAAAAATCTAAATATAGTTACATCCTACAATTAAGGCACCATATATGCTAAATATTATTTTTCTCTCTCCCTTTTTGTATTTTTCCTCACATAATTACTGCGTATCTGCAAACCCCAATACAATCTCTCTCTGTTTGCATACAATCAGACTCTCTTCTCCCACAAACCCTAGTTTCTTAACTCTTCTCCCACCCAAATTCTTAATTTTCTGCTCCGCATCACCAACGTTATCATTAGCCATTGTCTGAGCCGGAATATGAGCAACCACACTCGCGTACTTCACAGAAGATCCGGATTCGGGCAGAGCTATCAACAATGGCACACGAGCATCGTTCGATTTGGCCACACCACAGATTGCATCCACGGTGGAGAAACCTCCTGGGCCGTCAGAGGCAATTAGGAGGTCCGACGGCCCAATTAGAGGAGTGTTCATGTCGAAGACGCAGTGCGCTCAGAAACCCAGATGGGTACACGAACACCTTGCCGTTGCAGGTAGCAGCGGCTGAGATTTCTTGCACCAGAACTTCCAAGGCTGCGGTTTTTGTAGATGTGCTAGGGGGCTGACTAGCCGAAATTAATGGCTGGTCGCCGGCCGGCGAAGCCATAAGGCTGTTTCTCTCTCTAGATCATCCAAATTGCCTATTTGTATTCAGTTGTATTCGAATGTATTCTTCAGCTGTATTCACTTGTATTCAGGTTTAATCAGTTGTATTTATATTTTATTCAGCAGTAGTTAGTTGTATTCAAGTATTTTATACAATTGTATTAAGTTGTATTCAAGTGTTTTATACAACTGTATTCAATTGTAGTTAGTTATATTCAACTATTTTATTCAGCAGAAGTTAGTTGTATTTTGTTGCATTCAAGAGTTTATTCAGCTGTATTCAGTTGTATTTTTACTGTATTCAAGTATTTTATTCAGATGAATTAAGGTGTATTTTATTGTATTCAACTGTATTATTCATATGTATTTCTCTTTATTCAGCTATAATCTTTATTATGTATCTTTCAAATATAGATTAATGAGGGATCGTTTTAGTTCGTTGAGTTAAATTAGGAGAATATCATGTGATTTTAATTCTTTCCGTTTTTAGCGCAGATACGTTACTGTATTTAATGTTAATGTCGCTTGAATATAGCTAAATACATGTCAAACTTAGCTGGAATTCCAGATTTTACGCCTATATTTTTTGTTGTATTAATTAATACAATAACTTAAATACATGAAATATATTGTATAAAAACATAAAAAGTATTTATAACACATAATATTAGAAATGGTATCTATAAATGGCTAATTAGACCAAAAAATGGTGCTTTATGAAAAATTCCCTTTATTATTTGACTTTTCTCATCACAATTGTAAAGATTCTTTTTCATTTCAAATTAAATAAGTCTCATCCTTCTATATTTTTTTTCCATTTATTATTACTTTTCATTATTGGATTATTCATTATGTTGTATTTTTATATTTGATGTGAAATTTTATTACTTTACCATTAGGCGAAATATCCTTGCTTAATATAAAAAAGTATAATACATATTTTTACTACTCCTGAAAATTTAATTTATTCACTTTTATTTAATTGCTAAAAAATATTCATGTATTATTTAAATTTATCAATAATATTTCGAGTATTGTTAAAATACTCTCACATACATCTATAATAGAGATATTTTATTTAAGATCTTATTTTGCTGCTCGTAATTTTGAAAATTTTCAAAGTAGACAAACCAATTAATCTAGTTGAGAACGTAGCATAGGAGACATGTAAGATGATCATCAATGGAGAAAAATTCTCTCTCTAGAATGACATTTCCTCTCAGCAAAAGCTAAAAATGGGAAGGAAATCGAAGGAAGGAGGGAGAGGGCAAAGCAATCAGATGACCATTTCGAACCAAGATCATAGAGGAAAAGGTATTTCTAGGATCGAGGACTCGAGGAAACAGAGGAATATAAACGCAATTATAGGTATAATACCATTTGAGATGGAGCGAGGAATGGGGATTACACCGGCAGTTACTTCGATTAAAACTCAAATCGAAAGCATGCAATGGACTGGAACTAGTAGTGAGTCCTGGGCGGATAAGGTGGAGGAAGAAGGAATAGTAAAGGAGACACAAACACAAGAGAAGAAATCGTGGAGCAGAATCGTAGCTACTGTTCCATTTGAAGAAGGTGAAGATATGAAAAGACAATCACCAAAACATAGTAATGTGAAAATTATAGCAGAAGACATCCATGAGGAAGTAGAATTTTGGAAAACTGGAGTAGTTTGCTATGTGCTTGGTTCAAATCCACCACAAAGTGTTATGGAAGGATATTTTAACAGAATTTGTGGGAAATTAGGACTAGATTTAGTAGCATAAGTTCAAAGAGGTGTGTTCCTAGTCAGATTTCTCACGGCTAAAAGTAGAATGAAAATGGTAGAGGAAGGAGTCCAGATGTTCGATAGAAAGCTGGTAATTGTAAAGCCATGACAGCAAGATATTGAATTGAAAAAGGAGATCATGAAAAACATACCAGTATGGATCAGACTTCCTGGGCTAAACGTGAAGTATTGGGGGAAAACAAGCGTTAGCTAAGATAGCTGGGATAGTTGGAAATCTATCGAAATCAGACAAGGCCACTACCATGAAGGAGAGAATGACCTATGCTAGAGTATTGGTAGAAGTGCCAATTAATATGGCATTCCTTGATATAGTGATGTTTGAAAATGAACATGTGCAAATTGTAGAACAAGAAGTTGAGTTTGAATGGAAATAGATATTGTGCACAAAATGCAAAAACTATGGGCATGAACTGAAGGAATGCAGGAAGCAGATAAAAGAGGAGCAAAACAATAAGGTACAAGAACAGGGAGAAGAAATAAAAATTGGTGAAAGCAAGGAGAGAAATGGAGAACAACCAGTAAATAACAAGAAGGCATAAGGGAAAGAAATCATAGAGGAAAAGTTCTAACAAAGAGCAGGGAAACAGGTAATAATGAGACAAAGGCAAGACAAATACTACTACAGAAGAGGTTATGAAAGAAGAGGAACAGTGATAAGGGAGCCACAGATTGACACTGGGAATTTATTTGCTGCACTAGGGGATCAAAGCAATAACAAAGCTGGGATAGCCAAGCCTCTCTGCCCTAGGGAAGGTGAAGCTGAAAGGGGTTCCTAAACTAGAAAAGGGTGGGGAAAACCCCAACCCAAATGGATAGCATTGGCTTTTGGAATGCTAGAGGTCTAAACAAGCCAGACAAATAGAAAGAAATGAACCTGTTTGTCCACAATTTGAAGGTTGGCTTGTTTGGATTTCTGGAAACAAGGATAAAAAGAGCTAAGGCACTAAATACTTCTTTTTATCTTTGTCAAGGTTGGTCGTTTGTAAGAAACTTAGATAAACATCCAGGGGGTAGGACTGGCTGTTGTGGAAACCAAATATGTATGATGTAGATAAAAGGTAAGTTACTGAACAAATAATACATTGAAAAGTAGAACACAAAGATAGCAAAATGAGATTTAACCTGACTATGGTATATGGTTTTAATGTACAAGCTACTAGAAGAAGACTATGGGAAGACATCAACCAAATAGGAGCCACAATGGATGAGCCATGGGCATTGATATGTGACTTGAACTGTGTGTTGAATAAAGAGGAGAGAATAGGGAGCATAATCACTATGGCTGAAACAGGGGATTTTAGGCAATATATTGAAACCTGTGGGCTGAAGGAGCTAAGATCCTCAGGGGCTTTCTTCACGTGGAACAACAAACAAGGGGGGAGGGGTAGAGGGATAGCAGGGTGTATAGCAGAATTGATAGAGTATTGATTAACACAAAATGGGTGACAAAATTACCACCATCGGAAGTGCACTTCATGCATGAAGTCATCTATGATCATTGTCCAGCAATAATTAACTGGGAAGGAGGGAATGGAAGGAGGAAGAAGCAGTTTAGATACTTCAATATGTGGAGTATACTACCAGAATTCCAAAAAAGAGTTCAGGAAGTAAGGAAGAAGGAAATACATGGCACAAATATGTACCAGCTGGTAGGGAAACTAAACAGAAAAAAGAATGTACTAATGAAACTAAACAAGGAAAGATTCTCAGAAGTAGAGAAGAGAGCAGTAACATTAATGGAACAATTGACAGAATGCCAAAGGAAAATACAAAATGATCCTAGGAATGAAATCTAATTGAATAGGAGATTCAACTAATGAAAGAAAGTCTTAGATGGAAGACAACAAGAGAACAATTTTTGAGGCATAAAAGCAAAGTGCAATGGACAAAACAGGAAGATCAAAACACAAAGTATTTTCATACTGTGATCAAAGCTAGAAGGAATGTCAATAGGATATTTTCTATTTAGGATGTAGAAGGGAATGAGAAAAATGGGGTTGAAGGGATAACAAAGGCATTCACTGACTACTATGTAAAGCTACTATGGGAAAGCATGTTTGCAGCATCTTAGTAAAGAAAGGACCAGTATTACAGAAGGAGCAAAGAGTACATCTAGAAGCAGCAGTTACAGAAAAGGAGATTAAAGAAGCACTTTGGGCAATAGGTGGAGATAACTCTCCAGGACCTGATGGATATGAGGCTCAATTTTTCAAAGACTGCTGGCCAGTGGTTCAATAGGATGTGATTGACAGTGTGAAAGAATTCTTTGATACCACAAAAATACTTAAAAGAATCAATAGAATTGTTTTATCACTAATCCCTAAAAACAACCATGCAGATAGTGTAGGAGATTACAGACCAATTGTATGCTGCAATACAATTTACAAGATCATCTCGAAGTGCTATGCAACAGACCTAAAAGGAGTGCTACCAACTATAATATCAGAAAATCAGAGTGCTTTTGCGGAAAGTAGAAGTATAGTGCAAAATATTCTGATATGCCATGACCTGGTAAAGCTATATAACAAGAAGAAATCAACAAGAAGCTGCCTAATAAAGATTGATCTCAAGAAGGCATATAATACTGTAGAGTGGGGGTTTGTGGAAGAAATGCTCTATGCTTTGAACTTTCATGTAAAGTTCATCAAATGGACAAAGGAATGCATGACAACTAATCAGTACTCAATTACTCTAAATGGTGAGGTGTATGGCTGTATTGAGGGGAAAAGAGGCCTAAGACAAGGTGATCCAATCTCTCCACTCCTCTTTATGATATGCATGGAGTACTTTACTAGAATTATGCAATGGGTAGCTACACAAGAGGGGTTTGCATTCCATACAAAGTGTAAAGGATTAAAGCTAAACCACCTATGCTTCGCAGATGATGTCCTGATGTTCTGCAAAGGAGAGTACCAAAGCATCATGCTAATGCTGAGGGGATTACAAACCTTCATCAATGCTTCTCGTCTAAGTACAAATGCTAGAAAACCAAATATATACGGTGCAAACATGGATAGGCAGTGTTTGGAGAACATATGTGAAATAACAGGTTACAAAGAAGGGACCATGCCATTCAGGTACCTAGGAGTTCCAACAGCTGCAAGGAAACTGAAGGCAATTGACTGTGAAATGTTGGTGGAGAGGCTAAGTACAAGAATACACTCATGTGGCTCAAAGAATCTGTTATATGCAGGGAGAGTGCAACTAATCAATTCTGTATTGATTAATATTCCCTCATACGGGGCAAAAATCTTCATTTTCCCCAAGAAGGTACTCAAAGACATTACAGCCATCTGTAGAAATTACTTATGGGCTGGAAAAAGTATATCAAACAAGGTACCACTTGTGGCTTGGGACCTTGTTTGTAGGCCAAAAAAGGAAGGAGGGTTGAGCATAAGGGAATGTATAAGATGGAATGAAGCTACATCGGATAAATGCGAGTGGAATATAGCAAATAAGGAAGATAATTTGTGGGTAAAATGGATCAATCATATATATTTAAAGGTAGAAGACTGGTGGCAGCATAGGCCCCCAACAGATAGCTGCTGGTACTGGAGGAAAATTTATGACATCCGTGATATATATGGTAATGGAAACATAGAAAATGGTTGGCAATCGAAGATAGGGAAGTGCACGATTAAGAGTGGATATAACCGGAGAAGTGGAAGGCTAGATCAATAGCCTTGGTACAGAGAAGTATGGAACAAAACAATTGTCCCTAAACACAGCTTCATCAGTTGGCTTGTGATGAGGAAGAAGTTACTCACAAAGGAGAGAACACTGAAAATGAATATAACTGAAGATAGTGATTGCATGCTATGCGAAGGAAGACGAAAATCCATAGAACACCTATTCTTTGAATGCACATACTCAAGAATGTGCTTGGCTGAAGTGTTAAAATGGTTTGGGATGAATATACAAAACATGAAAGTGACGGGGATATGGAGAAGGGTGACTAGAATTGCAAAAGGAAAAATTGGAAGATCATTCACAAAGGCAGTTCTGGCAGCAGTCATATACCATATATGGAAAGCTAGGAATGATGCTATATATGGAGGAAAAGAGTGCCTCGACCACAAGTGATGTTAGAACAGATTCAACTTGCCTGCAAATACAGATGCCTGGAGATAATGAAGGAGAAGAAAAGCAAAGGAAACATGAGCTGGTTAGAAAAGTTATATAGAGAGCAACAGAAACATATGTATAAGGAAAAGATAGGAAACAGAAAACATATGTATAGTGAAGGTAGGAAATAGAAAAAGGATAGGAGACATGAAATTGTATATATATTTTTGGGATGATTAATTAAAGATTTTATTTTCTACCAAAAATAAAGATGATCGTCAATGGACAAAAGCCTCTCATTATACAAATCTTTAATATGTTAAATAATTTATTTTACTTTATGTATATTTTAACTTACCCCAACATATGAATAGTCATAAGTTTTTTCAATCTACATTTTTCTTCAATTTTCATTTCATTTTATTTTTTTCTCAACTTTCCTATTTTTTATTTGAAAAAAGGTACATGTTTAAAGTTGAGGTTAAAAGTTCCGACGGTGAGAATTAAGATAAAGTTTTGTAAGTTGTTACACTTAATGACGACAAGGAAATTATAAAGAAATATATTCCTTCTCCACGTGAAGAGACATTCAAAGTATGTTTTTATACTATTTTTTTTCTCAACTTTCCTATTTGTGATTGAATTAATTTAGTTATAATACATATTTTTTTATATATTTGTATATACATTAAGGATCCCTCAAATAATTTTGATGTGCCCGCTCAAATAGAAAAGTTAAACTGCTCCGTTGGTTTAACATTTTGTACTTATGTCCTCCCTCCCTATACATGACCTGGATTTAGTGTTCAACTTATTTTTTTCCCATTATTTTTTCTAGTTAATGAACAATAATTTAGTACTAGTACATAGAAGGGGGATAATATATTCAATCAGCAAGAAGCCAGTTACCTTCTTTATCCTTATATCTATGTTTATAAGCATTATCAAAATTTTGACATGTATTAAAATAAGTAATTCATCCAAAAATTTTCAAAAAAAAAAGTAATCAAAAACTTTAAAAATCCTTCCGCCTTCAAGGATCACTTCGGCAAAATAGCAAACATCCATCGATTCAAGAACAATGATTGAGACTCTACTTGGATTGCTTAATAGACTTTTAACCTTGATCTTATTTGATTATTTTTTTAATATTTTTGAATATTCTTTCGGTCACTGACTCATATTCATTAAGTTTTCAAGGAGTTAGCGGCCAAATTTTGTCGTTATTAGCTGACATATCTATGTCAAAGATAGGCTATGCTCAAATCCTGAGTCCGCCTCTGACTGCACCTGGTGCACAGTGGATAGCTTGGTAATTTCTTTTAAAAATATGTATATATAATATACAATGACACACCTTGACTTCTTCGTGAGTTTGTTTCTTTATATTTTATCTCCCCTTAATAAAAATCCTGGCTCCGCCACTATATCAAGGCATTGAGTGCATGAGAAGGTCCTTCATATGTAGTTCATTTTAATCATGGTTAAGCTTAAGACCTCCAAAGCGAGAAACAATTCAATTCTAGGCAGAAAAAGTTTTTTTCCCCTTTTTTCTTTTTTAACCTATATCATTAAAGTGTTTGCGATCAGACAAAGACTAAGCAATTAGAATCAAATTTACTTTTAAACTATAAAAGTATATACACAGCGTACACGTGAGCTTGTAGGGTAATCATTACCCAAATAGGGTAATTAAAACTGTGAATTATAAATCTTTCTTTTTTAACTTAATCATACTTTCAGTAATATCCAATCCAACCATGTAAAGGTGATAATCTTTCCCGCGTTAGAATCATCAGGAAAAAGGTTTAAGGTAGGAAGGAACGAAGAAAGTCCACATTTTGATTTTTGTTTAATTATGGAGAATTTTTCAATACTTTATGCTATAACGTTGAGACATTCAAATTGATGGTTACTTGTTTCATAAAATTTAAAATTTGAAGAGGCTGTTAAGATGTTACTTAATGTTGAATAAGTCTCATATTGCTAATACTTAGTAGTACATTTGTTTTCTTGCCATTGATTAACAACACAACAAATATCGTAGGAACAGTAGTTGTTGCATTAGTATCACGAGCGATACAGTACTCATAAAGAAAGCAATAACATCCTAAAATCACCAATTTCTTTTTTTTGAGTATAACGTCTGAAATTTTTAAGATAAAAGGATGAAATTAAAGCAAGACTAAGCAATAGCTTTTGCATATACCTTATATTTGCATTAGAAAATTATTTAATATGTTTAAATATTTTAATTCCGAATTCAATAACTAAGACTTGATATGGGCACTGTGGCAAGTTCATAACCTATAAATTTCAGATTATGTTCTGCCTCTGATTGCATTGCCTAAAAATAACTATAGGTATTCGTCCATAAAAATGAAATTAGTAACCTAAAAAACAAGACATGTTACATATCGTAACATGTTAAAACACAATAACAACAACAACACAGTATAATCCACTAATGGAAAACATGTTGAAACACAATGTCAATTTATATAATGCTGGCGTGAAATGAATTTCAATGGAAAAAACATGGTCAGTAAAGATACATATAATAGGTCGACCCCAACTTGTTTGGAATCGAGGTACAATAATTGTTGTTGTCAACATCGTTAATGTATACAAGTTAAATAATTTCTCTATATATATATTGAGTGCGCAGGTCTCTAGCTATTGTGCCAGTTGAAAAGAAGCAAAACATTAGCTTCATATCTTGCTCTGCCATACAAGAAAATCAAACATAAATGGCTTCTTTTTCTTCTTCGTCTTCTTTTAATTCCATAGCAGTAGTTTGCATTTTGCCTGTAGTTTTCAGCTTCTCCAAATCAAATGCTCAGACGTTGACTGCCAATTTTTATTCATATACATGTCCAAATGTTTCCAACATTGTCCGAAATGTAATTCAGCTAGCTTTGCAATCTGATGCACGTATTGGCGCTAGCCTCATTCGATTCCATTTCCATGATTGTTTTGTTAATGTAATGTTGCTAATTTCTTGTTGATTTTTAGTTCTTTCTTACTGGCAGTGACGGATCGAACCATGAGTTTGCGAGTTAGAATAAATACGTGAACTCATATAAGTACATTATTAGTATATAAATCTTATTAGAACTCATTCTCTCAACGTTTAAATTCTGAATCTGTCACTGCTTATTGGTACTATCTTCAACTAGTTTTATGGTTTTAACGCGACTAATCGTTTTTTTTCCTTTTGCATGTGAATGATCAGGGCTGTGATGCTTCAATATTGTTGGATAGTAATGTAACATCCAATATAAAAAGCGAGAAAGATGCAGCTCCAAATGCTAATTCCATAAGGGGTTTCAATGTTGTTGATAACATTAAGATTGCTATTGAGAAGTCTTGCCCTGGTGTTGTCTCCTGTGCTGACATTCTTGCTCTTGCTGCTGAAGCCTCAGTTTTTCTGGTGTCACATTATTCACTTATCCTACTCTTTTTTAATTTCCGGAAAAGGGCCAGATTTCCCCTGAACTATTTGTTTTGGTACAATAATACCCTTCATCCACCTATTGGGCCAAATATGCCCTTCCGTTAATGTTTTTGGCTCACAAATGCCCTTTGAGTTAACGGAGGGAGACGTGTCATCGTCCTGTTGGCCAATTCTAAATATTTCTTAATTAATTAAAAAGACCCATTATTCATACCCGAAAAATAATTTTCTAAAGCAATTTTTCTAAAACTTTTTTTTTACTAAAAACTGAAGAAAAGAAAAGGATTTTTTTTCCAGTTTTTTCCAGTTTTTACAAAAGACCCATTTTTTTCCCAGTTTTTTTTTTTCAAGTTTTTTTTCAGTTTAGAAAAATCTGGAAAAAAATGTAATTTAGTGTTTGATAAAAATATAATTTATCAATTATAAAAAATAATTTAGCTCCTCCACCTTTAATAATTGATAAATTACATTTTTATCAAAAACTAAATTACATTTTCTTTTCCAGATTATTCAAAAATTATTGTTTTAGAAATTATTTTTCAGTTTTTTAAAGAAATATTTTTCTAAAAACTGGAATTTTTTTTTTGATTTTTTTAGTTTTTAGCAAAAAACATTTAGGTTTTTTTTTCCAGTTTTTACAAAAAAATTGCTTTAGAAAATTACTTTTTAGATTTTATTTTTGTTTTTACAAAAACATTGTTTTAGAAAAAAAAATATGTTTTTTTGTAAAAACTGCTTTCTTCAGTTTTTAGTTAAAAAAAAACGTTTTAGAAAAATTACTTTAGAAAATTATTTTTCGGGTATGAATAATGGGCCTTTTTAATTAATTAAGAAATATTTAGAATGGGCAAACAGGACGATGACATGTGTCCCTCCGTTAACTCAAAGGGCGTTTGTGAGCCAAAAATATTAACGGAAGAGCATATTTGGTCCAATAGATGGATGAAGGGCATTATTGTACCAAAACGAATAGTTCAGGGGCAAATCTGACCCTTTTGGGTTTAATTTTTAACTTCAAAAACTCTTTTTTCAACTTCAACCAAATATTGTCCAAATTAAACGCGTAATGATCATTCTTTTTTATGGCCGGGGCGCAGGCAGGTGGTCCTTCATGGAATGTATTGGTAGGGAGAAGAGACAGCAGAACAGCAAATCAAGCAGGAGCTAATACTTCTATTCCTTCTCCTTTTGAAGGCATAAACAACATTACAGCAAAGTTTTCTGCTGTTGGCCTTAACACTACTGATCTAGTCGCCTTATCCGGTAAATACTGTTCTACCCTTGCTACTACCTGTAAATGCGTTAATGAGATATATACTGTCAGTGTAAAAGATTTAAACTATCAGATTACCTAAAACGACAAATTAAGATATATTACTGTTACAACAAGTTAAAATACTAATATATTATTATATTCTACACAAGTTAAATAATCCTATAATATATAGTACTATATGCTACTATCATTGACTCGATACTGCGATAAATAGGCCAACAATAAACTTTTTCCCATATCTATAGCGGGAAAAGAGGTTCAATAATACTCTAGGGTCTAGGCATATATAGGTTTAGATTTCATGTGTGATCTTTTTGTATTAATATCCCTTTCTAAAATCCTCTTGCTTGAATTAATTCCTGTCACTAGTCATACACATGCAAAAATTGTTAACACTATTTTTTTCTCCATAATTAGGGGCTCACACATTTGGACGTGCACAATGTCGCGTATTCAGTGGCAGACTTTACAATTTCAATGGCACTGGAAATCCCGATTCTACCCTAAACACTACTTATTTAGCCAATTTAAGGCAAATATGTCCTCAAAATGGAAGTGCAACTGCCTTGGCCAATCTTGATCTTACGACTCCAGAAAAATTTGACAACAATTATTTTGCTAATTTGCAGAATAAACAAGGTCTTCTGCAGTCAGATCAAGAATTATTTTCAACAGCTGGTGCAGCAACAGTCTCCATTGTTAACACATTTAGCAGTAGCCAAAATGCCTTCTTTCAGAGCTTTGTGCAGTCAATGATTAATATGGGAAATATTAGTCCATTAACAGGGACCAATGGAGAAATTAGATCAGATTGTAAGAGAGTCAATTAAAGCAATCTTTGTTTAGATTATCTCAACCATATAAGGAGATTCATTCGGTCGAGTTAGCAGGTTTTGTTCTGTGCCTAAATTCTAGCTCTTCTAAAGCTTTGTTTTTGTAATTGTGAAATTCACCTTCGACAGAAACTAATGATTTGAGTAAAAATATTGACTATTAGGGTGTGTTTGGTACGAAGGAAAATGTTTTTCATAAAAAATATTTTCATGCAAAATGAGCGATTTTATCATATATTTTTTGTGCTCTCTCTCCTCCCCCACAAGATACCCGACGATTTTAGTACTCTTTTTTTTTCAAGAGTTTAATTATCCTTCCCCAAAAAATTAATGTGTTGCTTTAATTTTTTTTACATAAAAACAATTTTGAAATTTGTGCCCATAACTAAAAAAAAATCCTTTTTTTTTTGGTTGGAAAGAAATACTCTTTCTATAATATGAAAATAAAGTAGTCTTTTGGAGAGGGGTTCGCGTCTATACGTGTAGTGTGATGCAGCAATCGGGACCATATTGAAAGGGTTACTCAGACACAGCACGGAATAGTAACAATATTATGAAATGAGGTCCAAGATGAAGAAGGGGTAGAATTACTGAATGAATACGACCTCGAAATGAAAGAAAATACTTTTTATATCATGAAAAGAAAATACTTATTTTATTGAAATGAAAGAAATACTTTTTCTACATGATGAAAAGAAAATACTCTTTTTGTTGAAATGAAATAAAATGCTTTATACTACACTATTTTGTTGAAATAAAAGGAAATACTTTTTTTACATAATGAAAAGAAAGTAATTTTTTTGTTAAAATGAAAAAAATACTATTTTTATATTAGGAAAAGAAAATACTCATTTGTTGAAATGAAAAAAGTACTTTATCTATAACATAAAAA
>MU670986.1:27349-54059 GCA_026770625.1 Nicotiana glauca | reverse complement strand
TTTATATACTTATATGGAGATTGGAAAAACTGAAACTCCAAATTTATATGTTTCTATGAACAAGCTAAATGATAATTTACAGCAATTATATAATTATTATGCAAATGTAATTGATAATGCTGCTTCTACTGTAGGCAATGTTAATCCTACTATGCAATGTAGCACTTCTGCTACTGTGAATGACGAAGAAGGCTTTGATGATAGTTTTAATATTTTTTTCTACATTTTCAAACACTCAAACAAGTTGCAGGAACATTGATGAACTTCAATTCTATTTGCAGAAGCAAAAGGAACCTCGTATAAAGGATTTTTCTCCGTTGGGATGGTGGCAAGAGAATGGAAAGCAGTTTCCTGTTCTTTTCGCAATGGCTCGGGACGTGCTGAATGTGCCAATTTCAACTGTTGCATCGGAGAGTGCATTTAGCCAAGCAAGACACAACTTGGAGACACCCGTCACTCATTGGGAAGCAATGCTTTGAAAGTGTTAGTATGCTTCAGAGATTGGATTAGATCGGAAAGAAGAAATCAAGGACGTGAAGATGTTGATAGCCCAGAAGACGAAGAACTTGGAGATATATTAACACATGGTAACCCATCCGAATTTAACACTCCAGAAGAAGGCCAATCGGTTCATATTGATTATGAGGAACTTAGTAGGGCAATGCAAAACCTTTGAATTTACTTGTTAACAATGTAAACATTTGAATTTGTAAGTTTGAAATTTGAATTATGAAATAAAAGTAGCACTTGCATTAAGTGCAATTTTTTCTCATCTACCTTGTGTTCTTTAAATTAATACAAAGTATTAATATAACTTACAAATTACAATAGTTATACAAAATTCCAAAAAAATATTAAAAATATAGTAAACCCGGCCCGGCCCGTATAACCCGTAACCCGTACGGTTCAATTTTTACCCGGATGAACCCCAACCCGTTAAGACATAATCCGTAACCGGCCCGGACCCCAACCCGTACGGGTTCAATTTTCACGGGCCCGGCCCGGCCCACCCGCGTAACACCCATAGTTGGGACCTTATTTCATATGTGATACTTTATAATTGGCATACTTTTATCACACAGGAATATAGCACCAAAGTATGAAAACTTTAAATCAACAATCTGATTATTTCTTCACCCTTTTAACTACTTATCACTATTGAATAACGTGACAACTTAGGATAATAAACTGGTTTGAAATATTTGATTGGGTATAATTTGATTACCTCAATAAAATAGGTAAACCCAACTAATTTAGAGTTCGATCCAAAAGAGACTCAACTCCTTTAAACTTTGTTTTAAGCTAATTATGGTTATCAAATTCAGCATGTTTTGTTAAGCTTGGTTTAACTAGGAGCATTTGCATCTATACCTGTTTTTTGCATCACATTTTAACTTGTGCCCGCTTTATAAAAAAAATTGCAAGTGTACCCGCTTTTTCACATAACTTCAGCCCATGTGGCTGAAGTTTTTCTTTTGTATTGGAAAACTTCAGCTGAAGTTTTTGTCTTTGTAACCGGAAAACTTAAGCTCTAAGTTTTCCAGTTATAAAATAAAAACTTAACCAGTTTTCCAGCTTAAGTTTTTCAGTTATAAAATAAAAACTTAAGCTCTAAAGCTTAAGTTTTCCAGTTATAAAATAAAAACTTAAGTAGTTTTCCAGCTTAAGTTTTCCAGTTATAAAATAAAAACTTAAGCAGTTTTCCAGCTGAAGTTTTTCTTTTGTACTGGAAAACTTCAGCTCTAGAACTGAAGTTTTTGTCTTTGTTTTTTGTACTGTTTCTTGTACATTCATCAAAGGAATTACATGAAAATATCTAGCAATTTTTGGCGGATAGTCTTAATATCATGTTTAAGTAGCTACATATTATTTTTCGTTAAAATTTGTTAGAATGGTCAATGAAAATCTGGCGATTACATATCGTGCAAAGCTAAATCCAGAAAATCTATCTTCTTCAGTTACCGCAAAACATGAAACTAGCAAGTTCCAATCTCATATTCTATTTGTAAAGGCTTATCTCAAATACTAACTATAGTGAAGAGCAAGAACTGTGATATTGAAAAAGAAAAAGAAGAATATGAGGAGAATGAAAGGAGAAAGGGAAGCTGAAATTTTTTAAAAAGTGGATACAGATGCAAACAGAAAAACAAAGCGGCTAACCCCGTGCAATTTTTACGTTTAACTATGTACAAAATGGTTTTTGGTATGTATCCTAATATGTTGAGGTTCATTTGCTTCCTAAAGATTTGAGCCACTTCGTGATAACTTATTTTATGAGCCAAGTTACTGCTATATTAATTTAATCAATTATATTTTAGTTACTCACTTAGCCTTAATTAATTAACCCTAAGTCGGAAGGTAATCGCTTCTCATGCGGATCCTGAGGTACCTCACACCTTCCCCTTAAGTTAATTTGAACTCTTACCTTAGAATCTCTCATGTTTAGTAGACTTTAACGAAATTTAACTTTACATTACTTAGTTAAAATAGGTGTCCTAATTTATCTTTAAAATAATTAAGTGACGATTCTTTAACTAATAATTAATTTATGAATCATCAATATATTATACTCTAATTTGACCCGTATTAAAATGTGGTATAACACCTAGAACGACCATCTCCACCAAACCATCAGAAACGCACAGGCGTCGCATCACCAAACTCGCCGAAAATCCGGCAATGATTCTCCGAAACAGTCGCTAGTTACTCCAAAATCCCATCAAACTTGCGAAAATCAGCCGAAACCACCAATTCAGAAAGCTCCAGTTTGAGTCTGGGGGTGGTCCAAGGCGAGGTCACCGGTTAGACACTGTTTAGCGATTCCCTTTGGTTCCAGTCGCTGGCGGTCCCTTCAGAAAGTATCGAAAATTTTGTTCTATTTTTCTTTGTTAATCAAAACTTCTTTGTTTCCTTGATTTTTTTCGGTCCCAATATGGGATTCTTGTTTATTGGTGAACATTCTTTCTGGGTCTATGGAATCTTTGACTATTGGCTCTTAGATTAATAGTTTTTCTGATTCTATTAAATTTTTAATTGCTAGTTTACCTCTACAAAAAGGTTGAATCCTTCTCTGCAAATTAGTTCAAATTGTTAGATTTTAGTTTAATATTCCTTCTGATTCTAATGAATCTTTAATTACTGGGTTGTTTGGGATTTTAAGTGAGATTGTGTATACTTATCAATTGTTGGAATTTAGACAACAACAACAACTACCCAGTATAGTCTCACAAAGTGGAGTATGGGGAGGGTAATACGTACACAGGCCTTACCACTATCCGAAAGGGCAGAGAAGTTACTTCCAATCGACTCTCGGCTTAGGAGAAAAAGAAAGGGAAAAAGAAAAACAAAGAAAAACAAAAGAGCATTAGTGACTCCAGCAGAAATTGCATAAATAATTATCTAAATATAAAATAATAAATTAAATGACATGCAATAATATCGACCAGTAACTACCATGAGGGGGCACAATACAACACGCGAGTCATCTATAGAGAGCCCTACCAAACCCCACCTATCCCCGAGAATGGAGTACGAAAAGTAGTTTCCAAACAGGAAGGTATCCAATTCCGGTGCCAACGTTACCTAATCTCTGCCGATGATTTTCGGATCCATCTCCAATCCTTTTCTGACCAACAATTCCATATTTTACAAATTAATGGACATCAAAATAGCTCAACAGATAAAGTAATGAGTGTTAAACATCTCTAAGTGTGAATAACTAACATATACTATCAATTGTGTACACGTTCGCATGACACGAGTATGATTTTAAAAAATAAATATTCGTAGAAAATGCTTTAGGCGCGTTTAATATACCATCGTGGTTGTGTACATGTTCGCGTGATATAATTATAATTTTAAAAATATCGGAGTATGCGTTCGCGCAACTTTGACTAAAACTATTCTTAATAATAATAAAGCGTTATTAATTGTGAACACGTTCGTGTGACATGATTTTCAACGCGCCAAACAAATGTGTACACGTGTGCATGACCTATTTTAACATAATTTCTTAATTAAAAGAGGAAAATGCACATAGGTTATAGAATAAGTAATTAAACAATTTGATTAAGCCAAGTATGATCAAAGTGACCATGCTAGAATCACGGAACCCGAGAATGCCTAACACCTTCTCCCAAGTTAACAAAATTTCTTACCCGGATTTCTATGTTTCTAGATCTTAAATAAGAGTAAAATCTCTTCGATTCAGGATTCTAAACCAGTGACTTGGGACACCATAAATTATCCCATGCGGCGACCCTGATTCAATATAAATAATCTCGTTTCGATTGTCACTTTAATTGAAAAAACTCCCTTATACCATTTTTGGGGTAGAAAAAAGAGGTGTGACAAGGGTCGAATGATGCGAACCATAGATGCATCTATTTAGTCTACCGAGGCGCTCATCGCATTCCACAATAGATAAACACATTCAAATAGTCAAATCAAGAATTCATCGAAGTAATTATTCAGGAATAGGCAAATTTCTCTTTTAAAAGTCAAGAATGATGTATAGCCTTTAGAAATTTATTTACACGTTCGATATGTTTTAAGCATTTTTAAATTGACAACAAGATTGCAAGTATTACAAGTAAAGCATATTTTTGGGCCCTAGACTACCCAGACTTAAGCATAATAGTAGCTATGCGCGGACTACAGTCACCTCGTGTGTGTACGTAACCCCACAAAAAAGAGCACATATCCAATTAATTCACCTATGAGGACAATTCCCTCGTACAAGGTTTGAAAGAAGACTCACCTCTCTTCGAAGTTCCATAACCGGCATTCCACGCTTCTCCGATGACTCAAATCGATGCCAATGCTCCCAAAACTAGCCAAATAATGAGCAAACCAATGAAATATTTCCTAATACGTATAAAAATTCAATTTATATAAATTTACAACTCCACTTGAAAAGTTAATAAAATTGCCCTCAGGCCCACGTGCCCGGATGCCTAAATTTTTTGAAGATAGAGTTTACCCATAACCTCACGAGTTAAAATATATAATTTACTCTCAATTCCATGTCCAAAATCGTTGTCAAAATAATAGAATACCAATTTTCTAGGTTTTTTCGACAAACCCCAAGTTCTACTAATTTTCATGTTAAAACATATACATAATCAATGTATTTAACTCATAATAGGTGGGGATGGCTTACCTTTTCGCTGATGATGAAAAGCCCCTCTTGAAACCCTCCAACAATCGCCCAAACCAAGGGAAAAATGAAGGAAAATAGGCCAAATCCCCTTTTTAAAAGAACACATTGCCTCCAGCCTTTCCGCACATGCGGTATCTTGACCGCTTCTGCGGTTTCGCAGGTGCGTCCCAACTACTGCATCTACGGTCCCTTGCCAGGCCCCCTCACTCTGCTTCTATTCTCCTCCTTCCGCAGGTGCGGTCCCACTTCTACGACAAGATGACCACATTTGTGGTCCCAGCCTTCTCCCTTCTCAACCTCATTTGTGCTTCTTTGGCCACTTCTGCGGCTCCGCACCTACGGCCAAGACCTTGCAGGTGCGGTTACATCAGGTCACAACAGGCTTCAGCTCTTCCTCCAACCTCTAATTCGATTTGTTAACCACCCAAAATCCACCCGAGGCCTGCGGGACCCCGTCCAATCACACCAACCAGTCCCATTATATAACACGGACCTGCTTGAGGCCTCAAATCACATCAAACAACGTTAAAACCATGAATCACACTCTATTTCAAACTTGATGAACTTTAGAACTTCGAACTTCTTCATTCGATGCTGAAACCTATCAAATCACATCCAATTGACCTCAAAGTTTGCACACAAGTCATTTTGCCATTACGAACCTACTCCAACTTCTGGAATCGGATTCCGACCCAGATATCAAAAAGTCCACATTCGGTTAAACTTCTCAAAAACCTTAAAATTTCTAACTTTCGCCAACTGACTCCAAAATGACCTACAGACCTCCAAATCCACTTCCGATCACGCTCCCAATACCAGAATTACCATACGATGCTATTCCTAGACTCTGAATCTGCAACGGGAATCGATAGCATTGAAATGCACTTCAACCCAAAGTTATGAAATTCTTCTAAAATGCTAACTTCCACAATATGTGCTGAAACGCTCCTGGGTCATCTAAAACCCAATCCGAACATACGCCCAAGTCAAAAATCACCATCTGAACCTGATGGAACCTTCAAATCCTGATTTCGAGGTCGTTTACTCAAAAATCCGATCTTAGCCAAATTCTTTCAACTTAAAGCTTCTGAAATAAGAATTTCCTTTCCAAATCATCTCCGAGCTTCCCGAAATTCAATTCCGACCATGCGTACAAGTCATAATACCTGAAGTGAAGCTGTTCCTGGCCTCAAACTGCCGAACGATGCACTAGAGCTCCAAATGACCGGTCGGGTCGTTACATTCTCTCCCACTTAAACATACGTTCGTCCTCGAACGTGCTAGGAACTACTGGAGTTGTCTGAAATCACTGTTTAACCCATCGTGCACCCACCCGTGCTACTACCACTCAGTTGATCACATTAGCTCGATCAAATTTGAAGATATCTCCTTTTATTTAGGCAAATGAGCCTTAGAGTCCAGTTTCAACATCTGAAATTCTTTGCCAGGCCTGCTTCCAATATATGAACACTCTATCAATCACTATACTAGGTACCAGAACATGACTGCATACCTTTGCTGAATTCTCACCATGCACCACATCATTCATAGGACCATGATAACATTATTTGATCATAATAACCGATATTCCCCAAATTTGATGCTCACAATGCACCTCATGACATATATAAGTCTTGCCCAACTCTTACAATACTGCTATGACAGAAGAGACGTGTAGAAATTCATAACCAACTACCGAGTCGACAAATCGTTGAGTCTATACTCCTGACAAGAATTATTACCTCATTCTGAACCAAATAATGGTATTTGCTCTTTAATATACTTCATATAATCTGATTTCACTGATCCTAGATCCAGTAACCTCGTCTCACCCAGTACAAACTACTCAGGCAACAAGCCACCCCAGTCATGACCAAAAGTGTCATATGATGCCACAACGTGCCAATAAGCTACAAACTCGAACGTGATACATGAGGAAACGAACTCTGGAAGGGACTACTCAACCCTCACAACTAATATGAACTTTCCTCGGAAAATAGAAAACAAAACACACAAAATTTTAGAATATAGAAAACTGTACTCGACATACTTTTGCGGCATGCAAACTGATCCAAACAACATAGGACTCACATAAGGAGATACATACCGAGCTAAATTGCTCATTATTACTAAATACTGAATATTGGTTGCAAGCATGATAAGTGCATAATACCATCCCTGGGGAGATAGATAGCGCCATAAGCTACAAAACTCAAGAACAACTGAGGTGCGATATATAACCTGTCACAAGAGCCATCCTGATCAAATAACACCATCACTATGCGAAACCTCAACACATAAGAAATTTATCAAACTGTTTCACAAATCACACGCCACCATATAGTATAATATGAAATAGCCAACAACGAAATGACATCCAACGTCTGAATACTCCTCTATAAGGAGTGCTATGCTGAAATGAACATATTTGGCCTGATATAAAGCCCATATTTCAACCAATCGACCTCAAGCCGATTCTAATCGCACCAAACTAGGATAATAATATTTCATGGGTCCATAATAACCTTCTTTTTATCATAACACACAAGAACAACCCTCATAACCGGAGTAAATCTCCACAGTCCACTACTCAATAAACCAAGTGCTCTCAAAGCATAAATTCTCAAATTAGTGGTACTGCCACAATCTTCACACTTGGTTTAAATCTTCAATCAATCAAGTGACTACATGTCACGTTTATACAATATTCCCATGAGATACGCTCCCATTACCTTCCGCACCAGATAACAAGTCTGCATATCCAAATCACCAGCCGCACTAACGCTGTAAGGCATAACAAGAATCTATAACCAAGATGCAACGCCTCTTGCATAAACACCAATTCAGGTGAGGCTGAAGACAATACAAGCTTACTCTAAATATCCCAATCCTTTTCCTACTCATTCGAGCTCGTGACATCCTTGCCAGCACCAAACCGTAACCTTGATCCTCACTTCCAAATTTCATACCGCTCACTGCACCTAACATGAAAATATGCAATATCGCCTGAATCTCATCATAAATCTGAACCACTAATAGGGTAAACACTACATCATATAAAAACTTTTTACTTAACTTATTCCGAGAGAACCATAGCAACATAAGAGTGGATTTTCATAATCGTAGAACATGCAAATCATCAAGTAGTGGTCTGAACCACACTAACCCTTTCAGGATCTGCCTACACTTAACAAACAATAACACTCAAATACTTCCAAATAAAATCAATTACGGTAGCCGTTAAGCCTCACACATACCGCCGCGAATCACATGCATAATTTAATCACACTGAAGGAGCTGATCACTACCACTTCCTTGTAAACCACCTCCGTACGAAACACAAATCCTTAGCCTTCTGAAAGCCCGAAAAAGAGTCAATAAGGCTATTTATGGAACACATCTCTCAAACTATTTTCTCAAATTACCACTCATATTATTTTCCCTTAGCTGAAATAACTCGCCAATATGTTGATACCAAGAAACCTCACAAGTAGATAACCATGCAACCCATCGTAGGCGGTGGGACTCACCCACTTAGCTTGAAGCCACCATTACACAACTCTGGAACCCACCAAGTTTATTTCTCTCTTATTGACATAACCTTGCGTAACCCAGTCGACAAATACCTCGATCTTTCCATTTGTATTTCATGAATGCTTTGAATCTCTAGTAATATTCACATATTCGACCTCTTACCGGATAGCTAGTGGAATTCTTCATGGAAGCTTCGTTAATACCACGCGGCCGCTGACCTGCTCATAGGAAATTACCCACCTGTGGAAATTACATGCCGACATCTCCCAACGACACTGCACTGTACACTTACTACAAAATCAGTAACCCATCCTGAGCCCACGCTCAATCACTAGCTATACAAGTTTGCTCACTCCTTATGGACGTGCGACAATACCTCCAAACCCAAAGTTATATTGCATACTTCTTCGTTTCAAGCAAATCCCTTTCTGTTGCACCCAATCTCCCGCCGTATAATAGCCAATATTTCAAATTAAGCATGTAGGCCCATTCACTTCCCACTAAAATTCCCAAATCACTCTAAACTTTTTTCAAGGTATGTAGTCATCCTGCCACAGAACCCATATGTTACTCTACCGCTCTCTCACTTAGGCCAAACCCCTATTCTTTTAGCAACTACTCGACTTCCGCTCCTTACACCTGGCCTTCCAAAAATTTAACCGCCGCATGACACTTTCCCCATGTTCTTCCTCATCCTTTGATGCCCAGTTGTTGCCTTAGATCAATATCTATCTCTGTAGTGCTTCAAACCGATAGATCACTACTAACTTCAACCCTTTCCGAATATCCTCCTTCTCGAGCCGTCAGAATTAGAAATACCCATTCAATCCTGAACCACCGCACCCCGCGATCTCTGATAGCCGCTTCTCCAATACTATCTCATAATATCCTGCCCCAAAATATTCAATCAAGGGCGACAACACCACATCACAGATGTAATTCCACCACACGTGAAAATACCAAGTCTCGTTACTCTATCAACCCAAACCAGAACGTCTATAGTCTGATTGACTTTCCGCCACCAAATCTTTGAATCATGCACTGAGAAAACGTTCTTCCAAGTCATACACTGCTTTTATGCATGGACAAGCATCCCACCATCACATCGATATCGTACGATAACCATTCATGAGTATCATAACAACCTCTGCATGGTTTCAAAGCTCTTAGAAGTACAGCTACGGAGCTGAAATGACATAATATCCTTTCGCAAGGCGACGATAATAATCCAATCAACTATGCATGGAGAAACATCCCACACTACATCTGTAGTACCATTAAAATTCCTCAATTCCTGATTTATAACAAGTGTTTCACGTCGCATAAGATTGAATCGAAAGGAAATAAAGGCATAAGCCCCAAAGAATCAAACTGCACGATAAGGAATCAAGAAGGGAAATGCTCCTAACAGCCCTGTAGCCTTTCGAAAATAAGTACAGGCATCTCCATACCGATCTGCAAGACTCTACTAGACTTTCTCATGACTCGTGAGACCCTAGGGAACCTAGTGCTCTGATACCATATTGTCACGACCCAAAATCCACAAAGGTTCGTGATGGCACCAGATATCACTGTCAGGCAAGCCAACACCAAGAAGTTAATTAAATTCCTATTTTAGTATTTATTGAATTTATTTCTTTTATACATTAAATAATAAAAAAGAAATTAACTGAAATAAAAAATGATGTCTTTAACAAACTTAATATTGAATAACCCATAATCATCCAAGAACCTGGTGTCACAAGTGCATGAGCTATTTCTAGGAAATGTAATACAATAACTGTCCGAATACAAATTGGACAATAGAGAAAATACAATACAGCTGCGAGTCGTCTCAAGGAGTGCAGCTCACATAAGTCCCCGTATCAACCATGTCGCTGCGCGAACTAGGCCACGATACATACATGAGCCTGTGCAACAAAAATGCACAACAAGTGTAGTATGAGTACAAAAACAACGTGTACCCAGTAAATATCTCGTCTAATCTCAAAGAAGTAGAGAAGTAGAGACGAGAGGTCGACTTTGACACTTACTAGTGGTCCAATAATCATATACCAATAATATAATAAATCGAGGATTTTCATAAAAATGGTTGTAACTCAATAGCATGAGGCAAGTAAATAATTCTTTCGTTTATCGGAAATTTTTAAATTTATTTTCATCATTTATATATTTATTCTCAATCCAGGGTGGCACTATCCTAATTTATAAATTTGCAAGTAAAGCAATACAAGCATGCACAAATCATGTAGAGGTCGTACGGCCCGATCTAACAAATATTTAAAATATGCACTGGTAGAGGGCCAAATGGCACAAACCATAGATGCATCTATTTAATCTACCGTGGCGTTCGGCCCGTTCTATGTCCGTTATCGAATAGCCTAGGCAAGATAGAAAGTCTCTTTTATTGGTTGGCTTACCTGTCACAATAGATAAGCGCATTTAAACAGTCAAATCAAGAATTCATCAAAGATTAATTATTCAGGAATAGGCAAATTTCTCTTTTAAAAGTCAAGAATGATGTCTAGCCTTTTAGAAATTTATTTACACGTCCGATATATTTCAAGCATTTTTAAATTGACGACAAGATTGCAAATATTACAAGTAAATCATACATTTGGGCCCTAGACTACCCGGACTTAAGAATAATAGTAGATACGTACGGACTCCCGTCACCTCGTGCGTACGTAGCCCCCACAAATAGGAGAATACAAGTCATTTTTGACATTAAAAACCTACTCCAACTTCCGAATCTAATTCCGACCCAGATATCAAAAAGTCCATTTCCGGTCAAACTTCTCAAAAACCTTCAAATTTCTAACTTTCATCAACTGACTCCAAAATGACCTACGGACCTTCAAATCCACTTCCGATTGCGCTCCCAATACCATAATTACCATACAGATCTATTCCTATACTCAGAATCCCCAACAGACATCAATAGCATTGAAATGCACTTCAACAAAAATTTATGAAACTCTTCTAAAATTCTAACTTCCACAATAGGCACTGAAATGCTCCCGGGTCATCCAAAACCCGATCCGAACAGATGCCCAAATCCAAAATCACCATACAAACCTGGTGGAACCGTCAAATACCGATTCCGAGGTTGTTTACTCAAAAATCCGATCTTAGCCATATTCTTTCAACTTAAAGCTTCCGAAATGAGAATTTCCTTTCCAAATCATCTCCGAGCTTCTCAAAATTCAATTTCAACCATGCGTACAAGTCATAATACCTGAAGTAAAGCTGCTCATGGCCTCAAATCGCCGAACGACGCACTAAACCTCAAAACGACTCGTCGGATCGTTACAATTCCATTGCACAAAATTATTTTATTATTTAAAATTATCAATATTATTTTTGAATATTATTTTGATAGTTTATTCTACTTCTTAAGTTAATTTGTAGTATGATTAGCCTCACACTCTCTCTATTTTTCTCTCTTTATATATACTCCCAAATATGAATCGAAAGTCTTTTATTTATTTATTTTCATGTTTTATTCTAAGATAATTTTAAAACTTGAAATTGAAATTATTCCCCAATTTGAATTGGCAACTTTTTTGTTTAATTTGTTTTTTAATTTTAAAATAATTTTAAAACTCCAACTTTTTTGGAGATTACTACTATATTAGGAAGAAATTATTTCACAATATGAATGAGTAGTTATTTTTTTATATTTTTATTTTTATAGATAATTATAATATATCTATTTATTAATTCAAGTAGAGTAACTGCAATTAATTTAAAATTTAAAATTTAAAAAAATAGTTAACAAAGTAGTTTATTTTATCTTACCAATGCACTTGACTTTTTGTAGTTATGCCACTTGTCTTGATATAGTTCTTTTGCTTCTCGTAATCTATATATTTTTTTATTTTTAATTTTATTCTGCCGTCTTCTATCATATTATCTGAATTTTAATGAATAAAATTTTTATTAAATAATGGGACTTATATAGTCATCGAATAACTTTTTTGTTATGTAATTTTTTATTATATTATCCAATATATAATATAAGTACATTGTTAATAGAAATTTTTATTAGCATATTATTTTGTTTAATATTTTTGTCTATCAATTTTTTTGTAATATAATAGAAGATATATATTTATTACTCTTGAAATATAATTTTTTTTAAAATTTTATCCGATTATTGTCAATAATATTATCTAAATTTTAATGAATAAAATCTATACTAAGAGTTGTATAGTCATTGAATAACTTTTTTATATTATCAAAGTTGCTTGAGTATAGGGCATCACATTGGTGACTGCAAGAAGGCAACACTAGTTGATAAAGGTAAGCAACAAATAAACGAAAGGAAGCAAAAGATGGATTGGAGAGTGAAGATAATTTAAGAACTTAGTAAAACAGTCACAACTGATAAGCAACAAGTTGAACCAAATGTAGTAAAGGAGGCAGGAGTGCCAACAATTACACAGAATGCAACAAAACAACTGGAGGATATGGAATTTCAAGTGCAACAGGCTAAGAGTAGGGGAAAAAAAAAAGTTAGCTACTATCCAAGGGGAGGGACAGAGTCAGATTTATGAGGACAATGAAAAGATTGAGAGGTTGTTGAGGCAAAACCAGTTTAGTGCCCAGAGAATTCAACCAGTGATAGTCACTCCGAAAGTGACAAAGGACCATAGCCCTCCAAGGAAGTTACCTCCATGATCTTCTGTTCATGGAATATAAGGGGGCTTAATAAGCCCTTTAAGTACAAAGAACTCAAGACCTTTCTGCTTACAAATAAGGTAGTTCTAATAGGTTGTCTTGAGACTAAAGTTAAAGCCAACAAGACTGACAAAGTTAAGAAGAAAATGGGCATTGTGTGGGAAGTAGCTACTGATTACACTCAAAGCCAAAATGGTCGAATATGGATATGTTAGAAACCTCAACAAGTGGAAGTGCAAATATTAATATTTAGGCCACAGTTTGTTCATTGTTTAGTGAAAGATAAGGGGTCTCCATTTGCTAGTCAGATGACTTTCATTTATGGATAGAATACCATAAATAAAAGTAAGTTCTATGGCAAGGATTTAGAACACTGAATAATAGCATACTTGATCCATAGATTTTATTAGGGGATTTCAATATTGTACTATCTATGAATGACAGGTAGAATGGTGTTTCAGTACATCCTACTAAAATTAAAGACTTTCAGGAATGTATTGAAGATATAGGACTTGGGCAACTTAAAAGAACAGGAAGTCTATTCTCATGGGTAATAAAAGGGATGCACACATCAGAATTCATAGCTTTATTGATTGGGATTTTGGGAATGCAAAATGGTTTGACAACTATGGTCATATGAAAATAGTATACCACAATCGAGGGTGCTCATATCATACTCTAGTTATTGTTAGTACTGTGAGAATCAAGCAATCACTTCCAAGGTCATTTAGATTACTCAATGTGCTGCTCCAAAATCAGTCTTTCAAGGAAGTGACCCAAACTATATGGTCCCTGGATATACTATGTATGGAATATGTAAAAAGGTCAAGTTGATCGAGCATAAAACAAAACATTTTCATAAAAAAAGTCTCCAGCTTAGAAAAAAGAGTTGAGGCTATTCGAGGAAAGCTACAAGACACTCAGCAGATGTTGAACTCGGATTTGTACAACTCCAACTTGATACAAGAGGAGATAGATCTGATACTTGAATTAGAGAAATGGTCTAACATTCATGAGGAGGTACTGAGACAGAAGTCTAGGGCTGCATGGTTAGCAAAAGGGGATTCAAATACAAGATATTTCCATGCACAAATAAAGACCAGACAAGCAAGGAATCACATATCCTCAATTTGTAATGATCAGGGAATAATGTTGACTGATCCTGACCAAGTCCAGCAAGAGTTCATAAAATTCTTCAAAGATTTATTGGGTACTAAGGCCACAGAACTGCCCTCTCTAAATATGTAATGACTCGATCGATCGTTTTGAGCTTTTGCATTTCGCTCGCCAGTTCTTAAGAATTACTAGCCCCATATTATATATTGTGACTTATGTAAATTATTGGTTTTGGTTTTCAGGTTAATCGGAATGAATTTGGAAGAACAGTTCTCAGTTTGAAGCTTAAAATTTGAAGGTTTGACCAAGTTTTGACTTGTTAGTATATGATCTTGGATTTGAATTTCTATGATTTGGTTAGCTCTGTTAGGTTATTTGGGACATAGGAGCATGATCAGAATGTATTTTGGAGGTCCGTGGAAGGTTTAGGATGGAATTGGCAAAATTTGAATTTTGGCATTTTCTGGTTAATAGGTGAAATTTTGATATAGGGGTCGAAATGGAATTTCAGAATTTGGAGTAGGTTCGTAGTGTCATTTTTGATGAGTGTGAAAAATTTTAGGTCATTCGGACAAGGTTTGATAGGCTTTTTGGTCGAAAGCAAAATTTGAAAGATTTTGAGAACCTTAGGCTTGAATCAGATGTGTTTTGGTTGATTTGATGTTGTTTGAGGCGTTTTGAAGATTGGTATAATTTTGAATAGTAATATATGGCTTGTTGGTGCTTTTGGTTGAGGTCCCGGGGGCCTCGGGGTGATTTCAGATTGTTGACGGAAAGATAGAAAATTGGAATAGGCAACTGAAGTTTTAGAACTTCTTCATAACTGCATCTGCGGTTGAAAGATCGCAGGTGCGACCCCCCCGCAGATGCGGAAGTATTGATACCCAATTTTTTTTGTATTTTTAAATATGCAAAATACCTTCAAAATATCCTATATAGGCATATATTAGTATGTCCCAGGCTTGCATTATTTTTCTTAATTTTTCAAGGATTTTTAAATCAATTTACTGTCCATTTTATCAAGAAAAAAACCCAATAATTGTCCCCAAATTGTGGTTTTGGTGATTCACTTATTGGATTCTCATGTTTATATTAAAATACAGCTATATTTTTCACACATTTTTACAAATTTATTTGGTATTTTTAAGGACAAAATTGCATAATTGCAATATTAGCCATTTTTAGGTTTAGTTTTGTCTCATATTTGTAAAATGGGATTTTATATTTTTAAATTAATAGTTATATATTATAAATCATTTTATTGCTTTTAATTAGTTTTCAAAAATTTATTTACTATTTTTTATAAATTAAATGAGAAAAAGGAGCTATTTAACTTATAGCCACATTTGACCTTTTAATTTGGCCTAATTAAATCCAATACCTAACCCAAATTAAACCAAACTAATACCCAAGCCTAATCCTAAATCTACCCAACCCAGCTCGGATTAAATCCTGGCCGTTGATCATTTTTTATCAATGGTCCATATCCACGCTTACCAAATTAAACCCAAACGCTCTCTATCTCTGGTTCTCTCTAGAACCTTCCCCCTTCCTTTTATAATAATTTCAAGACCTTACCCAATCTCTGGTTACTCAAAGCAAAAATCTCCTTGGTGTCCCAATGCACCCTAATCATTAGATGGTAACACTTCAAATCAAACCCAGTTCCCAAAAGGAATGAGTTGTCCTCCCAAATGTCATGAACCTGATTTAGCGAGAAAAAGGGGGTGCGAAAGCATGGCAACTCTACTGCGGATATTCTAGGCTTTTACCATTTCAGACCTTTGTTGTGAATTTATGCTTCTTTACGCACAATTATTTGTTTATTTTTCTTTAAGCATTCAATTTTCTTTTCAATTGCAAAACTGACTTGTCTCCTTTTTCTTTTCTTTGCTTCTTTCCTTTACTACTGCTTTACGTTATGAAACTGTTGTATTTACTGCTTTCTTAACGTGCAAATACATGACTACATGCCTTTAACTATTGCATAATTATGCTAAACGTCATATTCCACTCGTGCCAAACAAAATCCTATAGCAACACGTATTATGAGTAGTTGCGATGCTCCAATATTATCACCCCTAAATCCGAAAAAGACATATTTGCGATAAAACCATTCGATCAACGGTGTAGTCAACGGTTCCGCATTTTTTCCCCTTGAGTTGCCCGCTCAAGGGTACCAGTCTAAAACCCTTTAGAAACCCTACTCCTTTTAAATTGTGCATGCATCATGGTCAACCTAGTCGGGTCAGTTATGTTGTCCGCATAATGACACTTTAAGGCAGCCTTGTCTAAAGTCCAATGGGTTTCCCTAGAACCCAAACAGACATTGTCACGTTATGTGCATTTATTTGGAGAACTAAATGCTTTTTATGCCAATTGTTGATATTAACTAGTCGAGTCCGGTAGGGGTAAGGGCCTAACCTTATTTTCCTGCAGAAATATGAGGCACGAAGTCTCCAGATTCAGCATGGTCACCAATATCCACCCAAATTGCTAAGCTGGTGGAAGGATCTTCACTTCAGTGATAAGACTCTCGTCCGGAATTCTGAAAAGGGTCGAAGATTGCCAGATCGCTAAAGGAAATGAAGGCAGACATCTGGCCAGAGCCTACTTACTGTTGGGGCTGCGCGAGCTAAGGAAGCTGTTCGATGGAACCAATGATGCCGAGTCTGGGGAAGGTACCTCTAGGACCAAATAGATAGGAGTTTTCATTTCTGCTTTATAAAATGTAATAAGGCCAATGGCTACTAGAAACTTTTATTTCTTGTTATTTAGTGTCGATTTGGAATTCGTCTACTTTTTATCAATAAAATAAGGCATTTAGAATTTCCAGTTCTCCAAATCAACTTGTCGCTAGGCCTACCTCGGGCATAAAGAGGTCCCCTAAATTAGGACACATTTACATTTCTATGCTATGTGTTTAAATATTGCAGCCTTTTTCTTATAATCCTCACTGACTTGTTACCTTTTGTTTTCACTTTTTGTTTATTCCCCTCCGCAAAGGTTAGTTTGTGAACTCTGGCAACATCATCATATTTTACGAGATCTAGGGGCCCTCCACCTACTCCTCCTCTCAGTCCTGTCAGACACAAGAACAAAGGGAAAATGGAAGATTCGAACAACTCAACTGAACGGGTAGAGATCAGTCATGGTACTCTGGTCCCTAAGGAAAATGCATCCCAACTAGAACAAAAGCTGTTGAAGTTTCAGGAAGAACATGATCAAGTCCGGAATTTGGCAAACCTGTCATTTTCCCTCACCACTCCAAAGCTTACCTTCCCAAATACTCAGAATCCTGTACCTCCACAAAATGTCCCAAAGCAACAAAACCATCCCACTCCTCACCACCACTGCAATACTTGCTATACCTCAAATAACACCTCACTGCTCATCCCAAAACTCCAGAACTCCACAAATGACCGCTACCATACCCAACATAATAACCCCCATCTACGTGGAGACTGCACCACACTCCACCTAGCCCATCTCAAGCATACCCAAGTCCGATGATAAGGACTTGCTCATTAGAAATCTAGCCGAAGAGATTAAAAGGTTGACTAGCAAAATTCAAGGCATTGAAGGTAGTAAGGGAATTGAGGGGCTAAACAATGAAGATCTTTGCATACAGCCCGATGTCGAACTGCTCGAGGGATACAAACCTCCTAAGTTCGAAATGTTCGATGGTACAGGGGATCCAAGCGTCCATTTGAGAACGTACTGTGACAAATTTGTTGGAGTAGGAAAAGAAGAAAAATCCGCATGAAGCTTTTCATGAGGAGATTGAAGGGAGATGCCTTATCTTGGAATATTAGCCAAGATCCAAAGAAGTGGGCAAACTGGGTAAGCATGGCGTCTGATTTTATGGATAGATTCGGGTTCAATACGGAGAACACGCCAGATGTATTCTATATTCAAAATTTGAAGAAGAAGCCTACCAAATCTCCCGTCAAATACCAAACATACCCCATGCCTCCACTCACATATCAACCTACCCCAAACTACCAAGCACCCTCACCCTCTTACCAAACTCCACCACTCACATATCAATCATATCCCACACACCCAAATATCCCCAACCAGCACATGTTTACCAAGCCTACAACACTCAACCGTCCCACTACAATCCCCTCCTCTACGCTAAAACTTTGCTAGACCTCGACCAAACTTTGATCGAAGACCCCCAAAACAGTACACGACCATTGCTGAACCTATCGACCAGTTGTATGAAAGGCTCAAAACTGCTTATTACGTCACCCCAATCCCTGCTGCTTCTAAGAACCCTTCTCAGTGGGTATAATCCAAATAAGTCCTGTGCATACCATTTCGGCATGAAGGGACACCCCATTGATGAATTCCGCTCTCTCAAAGATAAGATCCAAACTTTGATTAATAACAAGATTATTGTGGCAAAGAAGCCTACTCCGAATGTTTGCAATAACCCTCTGCCAGATCACAAGGGTGGAGGCGTTCACATGATTGAAATATAGGATGATTGGGATTCCAAGGGATCGATCCGTTTGATCACAGAAGGTGACAATCCAAAAAAGCCAATAGTCACCCTTAATCTGATTGTAGTCCAAATTCAGCCCTCCGAGGATGCCGAGGTAAATATGTCTATGCCACTTGAGTTTGATACACCATCCTCTGAAAGACGCCAGTGCCGATTGAGGTTGAATTTATGTCACCAGCAAATGCACATGCACCCTTTGAAGTTGCAGTTTTACCACCTACGGGGCATGCTCCATTCGAAATAAAAATAGCCACACCGATTCCAGTGGTAATGTCGGCATAACACCATTCCATAAAAATGCCATACCTTGAGACTACACAACCGAGGAAAGAAGGAAAGGGAAGGTCAAATTCGGGGAAGTTGTTGCTGCACAGGGTATGATGAGAACCGGTAGGGTTTATACTCCGGAACATTTTGCTGAGTCAAGAAAGCAGGCCTCTAGTCGGCCAACCATCACTGAAACTAGGCCCGATAACCTCTGGAGAAAGATACAAGCCAAAGAGTACACAGTCATTGATCAGCTAAACAAAACACCAGCACAAATTTCTATTCTTGCTTTGTTACAAAGTTTCGATGCACACAAGAATACCTTGTTAAGGGTGCTGAGCGAGGCATATGTACCAAGCAATATCACCGGAGGAGAGATGGCAAACATGGTAGGACAGGTATTGGAAAGTCACAAGATCACTTTTCATGAAGATGAGCTGCCACCAGAGGCGTTGAGTCACAACAAACCGTTGCACATCATTGTGCAATGCGAAGATTATTTTATCACAAGAATCCTGATGGATGGAGGGTCCAGCCTCAACATTTGTCCATTGGTGACACTCAGTGTGAACACGTGATTTTTGCCTCACAAGAACTACAATTTTATTCCTTCAAAATCGGTGCTTCACTCTTCTGGAAGCTGCTGGAGGTGACACTGACTTTTGCTCTTTCTGAACACCAGTTTAGTCCCTTTGTTCTGTCCACTTGGGGTACAACTCCTTTCATTAAAATTTGTTGTTTTCTTTCTTTCAACACCGCTGGGGATAATACTGGTTCAAAGACCACTTCCCTTAAAACTGGTGTTATCTTTCTTCTTCCCCAAGTGGATATCTGATTCCAGAAAATTTTCCAAATGAAAGGAAATTTTTTTGCCCCAGTTTGATAATCTTCTACGTGGCATGCCTTTCCATCAATGCCATTTCCTTTTCCTGCTTCAAATCAAAGAAAATTTTGTTAGTTTAAAATGCGGTGGTTGGTTGTGATGCTCCTGCTGGGGATGGTTCTCCTTCTCTCCTTCCCTGCTCTATATTCCATTACACCACCAAAACTTGCTGGGGATGTTATTTTTTGCTGGGGATGATATTCCTGCTGGGGATAGTTTTTCCCTTTCTTGCTTCCCCGCCCTCCTTGACGACTCTTTGTTCACAAGCCTTTCACCGTTGTTTTCCACTGGAATCTTGACCACCCAAATTCCTATGACAGTGATTCTGCTTGAGGATTTTGCATGTTTTACTGATGAACCACTTTCTTCGTCCATCCGTGTCACTGAAAATACCCCATTCTGCTGGGGATATCCCTCTTCTTTTGTGGCGTAGCTCGGGAGCTGGCATTTCCCCGACCTTTGAGTCTCATTGGCCTTGGTCTTGAGGTCATTAACCTTCACTTTTTGCTGGAGATATCCTCTTTGACACTGATCCATCCTTCTGTCAATCTCTTCTTACTGGGGAATATGCTTCTGGACACTGGCCTTGTGCTTGTTCCCTCCTGACTTATACCACTTGGGTGTACCAATCAGATCCCATCTTGCATAATTGGAAAGCCGATGGCAAATTTTGAAGTCATTTCTAACTTGTTCTGACCAAACAGACTCTACTGGGAAATTTATTTTTGATGAAAGGAGAAAGATAAAAAGGAACAGAATAAAAGACAAAGGAGAGAGATGACTTTCTAAGAAGAGAAACTATAAAATAAAAACCTATCAAATGCGGATACCGACTCTAATGGTCATGACATGCACATATGGCCTATCCTCCGTCGTCAATCATCTTTCACAATCTTCGTTAGGGGATTTTCCCATCTGATTCCCAGTCTATTCGACTTGTAATGCCTGCAGGTTTTCACTATCAAGTCTCTCTCATTTTGATTTCTCTCAGCTTTCATCACCTTATGGTGCCCGTGAAGGTTTTCACCGACAAGACTCTCTCATTTGTTTAACTTTTCAGCTGGGGATTGGGGTGTTACCGCTAAGACTCTCTCATATTTCTTTTCTGTTGGGATCAGAGTCTTTTCTGCTGGTAATCAGAGTGTTATGTTCTGGTAAGACTCTCTCATTTCCCTGACTTGGCCTCTTTTGAAGATTGGTCAAAAGGTCTTTCTTTGGACCGTAATGTGGGATTTCAGATAGGGCTAGAAAGAAAGGGTATTTAAAGGCTCAAAAACAAAATAATTTGGGTTCAAAATTTACAACCTTCGTAATTAGATTATTTTATAATAAACACATTTTTTTGCCCCAGTTTCTTGCTTGGGGATTTTGATTGATTTTTTTTTTCTTTTTTCAAAACTATGACCGAGCCGTGAAGCGCCTACATATTCTCTTTGAGGAATCAGGTCAAATGTAGTTCCCAACTCATCGTTGTTCTAGTTTTCCTTTTCATTTTTCTTTTCACGTATCATTTTTTCTTTTCTTCTTCTCCCTTTTTTCTCTTTTGTTGCTTTTGCTGTTTTCTTTTCCTTCTTTTTTTTCTTTATCTTCTCCCTTTTTTTTTCCATGTTTGTGTTTCTAATCTACTGCCACTGATTCCGAAGGAGGGGTATGAAAGAAAACAAATAAGGCTCAAAGGGTTTGCGAAGGATACAATATTTGGATAGCAGAACAAAATGCCTTCGTCATTCCAATCTTCAAAACATACCAAGTGCAAACAACACGAATAACATTCATCATATCTTTAAAGCACTGTTGGGAAACACTCTCATTTTCATTATTATGAACGACCCCATGTCAATTTGGCCAGCTTTCCTTTACGGTTTTCTTTATGTTTTGCCTGCCCCAGTTTCACATGACTCAGGATCCAAATAATCTCAAACCGTTCTTATTTCCTTTAAATGTCCCGATCACCTCCCAATGGCTTTACGATTAACTTTTAAGATTAGGCCAAAATTATGTGCGCATGCCATGTCACTAGAGTTGACAGAAAAAGAACTATAGAAAGGGAAAAGTAAAAGAAAATGACTAAACGTAAAAGAAAATAGGATATTGCATTGGACGATGAAATAGTTTGAACAACTAGATAAACAAACTAAATTAGGGTTACAACCCCTAGAACAAACCTAGACAACCCTAACATGAGATATTACGACCAAACGGAACTGGGCAAAATCAAAAGATAGAAGGATTTGATTTGCAAGACAATATCCAGATTACAACCCTAAAATAATCTGGACAACAGAAATGACAACAAAATAAGTCACCCAGATTCCTTCTCGCATGAATCTCCAATTGATAAGCCTGACATTTAGCCACAAATCCGATTATCATAATCACTATGGCCTTCTCCAATTTCAGTCAGCAAATTCCCGAGTGAATTCTCAGATCCCATGTCACCAAGCATCATCCCCACAAAATGTGCATCTCGACGTGCAGATAAAGGGTTCTGCGCAATATTCTAGGTGTCACTATCTTGGATCTCAATCAGGTTTTCCTGGATCTTGTGTTTCCGGCTCACCACAAACCAACCACCTCAATTTTCTCAACAATTCAAAACAAAAAAATGTTAGAATGGACTCAGTCGGTCCTTATTATTAACAACATTTTTTGTGGACTCACTCAGTCCTTATTATTATCAATTTTTTTTTTCATTTCATTTTTTTCTTTTCTATTTTTCAATTTTTTTTCATCATTTTTTCATTTTTCATTTTTTTGTGTGGTCGAATCTTATGGAGATTGCCTACGTATCATGACCCCCCATAAATCAGACCGTGCGTAGTTCGGGACAGATACACAGTAAATAATAAAAAACACATTTTTTTATAGGAATTTTCAATTTTCACAATAAAACAAACTTGATTACAAAGTTTTTTTTATTTTTAAAACTGACCATACTAATAGACTTTGACGAAAAGAATACTTACAGACTTGAAAATCAAACAACCCACATACTCTTAATCAAAAGAAATAAAAATAAAAAATGACTGACAGATTCCTTCCCCTATATACCAATTTTAACCAAATGGCTATTTTTTGCAGACGTGGCCCCTTCTCAATTTCACATGAATTTTGAGGCCGGGAAGGATTATTTTACAACTTTTCCGTTCTTTTACGAAAATAGCCTTTCGACAACTGAAAGATACTCTTAGGCTATCTCGGCAAGAACGGTTAAGACACCGCCGAAGCTGGCTCGGCTTATTTTGACCAAAATCCAAATGGCATTCACATGCCCACTGACTCTTTTTCTTGTTTGTTCTTTTTTTAAATAAAAGACCTGATTTTGCAAACACGGCCTTTCAGCACTTCGGGGACGAAAATTAAGGCCGCGTTAGCTAACTGGCCAAAGTCCTAAAATAATGATTTGAAGGTGGCTGTTAATGCAAAGTCAGCCTTCCGGCGTCCCTTTCGGGAACATTCGGCTATATTTGATAAGAACGGCATCACTTGACTTTTTTATGATTTTTTTTCTTGTTTTTTCAAAATAAAATCCGATATTGCAAACACGACCTTTCAGCGCCTCAGGGACGAAGATTTTAAGGTTGTGTGGGTCAACTGACCGAAAATCTAAAAAATGACCATGGGTGGCTGTTTATGCAAAGTCAGCCTTCTGGCGTCCCTTTCGGGAACATTCGGCTATTTTTGACAAAACGGTGTCACCCGACTTATATGATGATTTTTTCTTGTTTTTCAAAATAAAACCCGATATTGCAAACACGGCCTTTCAGCGCCTCAGGGACGAAGATTTTAAGGCTGTGTGGGTCAACCGGCCAAAATCTAAAAAATGACCCAAAGGTGGCTGTTCATGCAAAGTCAGCCTTCCGGCGTCCCTTTTGGAAACATTCGGCTATTTTCGACAAAACGGCATCACCCGACTTATTTATGATTTTTTTTGAATTAAAATAAGGGGCCCGGTATTGCAAATACGGCCTTTCAGCGCCTCGGGGACGAAGATTTTAAGGCTGTGTGGCTCAATCGGCCCGAATCTAAAAAGTGACCAAAGGTGGTCGTTTATGCAAAGTCAGCCTTCCGGCGTCCCTTACGAGGACATTCGGCTATATTTGACAAAAGCGGCATCACCCGACTTATTTATGACAAAAATAAAAATTTTGACATATATGTTTTTTTTTTCAAATTAAAAATAAAAATCCAATATTGCAAACACGGCCTTTCAGCGCCTCGGGGACAAAGATTTTAAGGTTGTGTTATAAATTGCAAAAGGGGAGGTTAGACCCGATTAGGGTTGCCTACGTATCTCACATCCGGTGAGAATCAAACAAGCGTAGTTTTGCCAATAGAACAAACTATATTTGAAAACAAAACACACATTTTTTTCTTTCAAATCATTGGCAAATAAAATGAATTATTTTTTTTTTCATTTTAAAACACAAAGTATTTTTGAAAACGAAATCACATTTTTTTTAATTGGCAAACGAAGCAGAATATTATTTTTTTGAAAAAGTTTTTTTTTCAGTGGAAAATAAAACAAACTATTTTGAAAAATAAATAAAACAAACTATAAAAATATTTTTTTTTCTTTTTCACTGGCAAATAAAACGGACTATTTCAAAAATAAGAACTTCCTCTTTTTTTTCTTTTCTTTTCCTCGGAAAATAAAAATAAAACATATATATATATATATGTGTGTGTGTGTGTGTGTGTGTATATATATATATATATATATTCCCATTTTCTCAAAAATCCGGCAGAGTTTCGAAACTACTTGGGCATTGGTTTTTTTTTCTAAAAATGAGTAGTTATCTCTCTACACGGTTATTTTTTTTTTTTTTTTACAATTTTTCAAAATTCTCGATTTCACAAGCCGGTCAGCATGCAAGTCTGAAGCAAATAAATGCGCAAAACAAACAAGATGCAGCAGGATGATCTTTTCATTTCAGGTTACCTGTCCTAGACGGACCCAACCTCTGTGTTGAGTCCCCTAAGTCAAATGCAACATGATGCAAATAAGCGTTCCTACTAGGGATCCGGCATGAAGTCAAGTTATTCTAGGTTAAAACCTGGGTATGTGTTCTAGATAGTGTACCCGAGCGGACAACTCGAGTCGGGGAGGGGGCTACGTACCGGAGACCCGCAAGATCGTCCGGCTTTGTAACTTGTTCGAGACCTTTTCTTATTTCAAGGTATGACACTAACAGAATAGGGACTCTCAACCAGTGAGCACATCCCCGGAGGTGAGAAGAGAAAGGTTTCGGCACAGTTTATATATACAGTCCAAATAATATCAAAGCGGTAAAAAGCATCATTTTGCACATTAAGCACAGATCACATGAAAATATCAGATAATAAAACCAAAATACAACAATTTATCACAAGCTCGAATTTCTAACCCTGAACCAGTGGTTCTGGGTCAAAATTCCCCAGCAGAGTCGCTAGAGCTGACACACCTCCTTTTGGCGCTATCGCACCCCGTGAAGGGCGTGGTAAAGGGAGTTTTTTCCAATTAAAGGACAATCGAAATANTGGGTCAACCGGCCAAAATCTAAAAAATGACCCAAAGGTGGCTGTTCATGCAAAGTCAGCCTTCCGGCGTCCCTTTTGGAAACATTCGGCTATTTTCGACAAAACGGCATCACCCGACTTATTTATGATTTTTTTTGAATTAAAATAAGGGGCCCGGTATTGCAAATACGGCCTTTCAGCGCCTCGGGGACGAAGATTTTAAGGCTGTGTGGCTCAATCGGCCCGAATCTAAAAAGTGACCAAAGGTGGTCGTTTATGCAAAGTCAGCCTTCCGGCGTCCCTTACGAGGACATTCGGCTATATTTGACAAAAGCGGCATCACCCGACTTATTTATGACAAAAATAAAAATTTTGACATATATGTTTTTTTTTTCAAATTAAAAATAAAAATCCAATATTGCAAACACGGCCTTTCAGCGCCTCGGGGACAAAGATTTTAAGGTTGTGTTATAAATTGCAAAAGGGGAGGTTAGACCCGATTAGGGTTGCCTACGTATCTCACATCCGGTGAGAATCAAACAAGCGTAGTTTTGCCAATAGAACAAACTATATTTGAAAACAAAACACACATTTTTTTCTTTCAAATCATTGGCAAATAAAATGAATTATTTTTTTTTTCATTTTAAAACACAAAGTATTTTTGAAAACGAAATCACATTTTTTTTAATTGGCAAACGAAGCAGAATATTATTTTTTTGAAAAAGTTTTTTTTTCAGTGGAAAATAAAACAAACTATTTTGAAAAATAAATAAAACAAACTATAAAAATATTTTTTTTTCTTTTTCACTGGCAAATAAAACGGACTATTTCAAAAATAAGAACTTCCTCTTTTTTTTCTTTTCTTTTCCTCGGAAAATAAAAATAAAACATATATATATATATATGTGTGTGTGTGTGTGTGTGTGTATATATATATATATATATATTCCCATTTTCTCAAAAATCCGGCAGAGTTTCGAAACTACTTGGGCATTGGTTTTTTTTTCTAAAAATGAGTAGTTATCTCTCTACACGGTTATTTTTTTTTTTTTTT
>MU670986.1:4871-22255 GCA_026770625.1 Nicotiana glauca | reverse complement strand
TAGCAATTCTAATTATCTAGTTTTCCAATTATCAAATACACAGAAAAGGATGAACATCATGCTTATCACCACAAAAATCAAGCAACAAGTTAAAAATGTGAAATAGATAAACCTGGATTGCTTTCCAATTAAACGAAATGAAGCAACAATTACAACTGCACATTGATACGCCTTTAAATGAAATAAACAACATCGAACCAAAATCTCAGACGAGGACTTCAACTTCGACGTAAACAAAATCTGTCCGGCCAGCGATCGTTTTAAACAAATGACGAGCAGCGAACAACTAAAGACGACGACGACGAACAAAATAAATAACAATGACTAACGACGAGGTGGAGGAGAATGTTTGGTCGCTGGTTGCCGGTGAACCATTGGTCGTTTGGACGTAACAGTGGTCGGCGGGACTGGCGGACTGATTTGTTGGGCTGGGGTCGTTGGCGTGACAGTGAGGTTGAAGACGAAGTAGCTCAGAAGAAATAGCTATGGTCGTTTGGTTCGCTGCTGGTCGGAGAGGACGACTGGTGGTCGTGAGATGGTTGGGGTATTTCATAAATGGAGATGGCGGGCTCGTTGTAGGGGATGGGAAGGAAAAGACGATGAAGGCTGGAAATGGTTGTTTCGTGAAGGTTGACGAAGCAGAAGCAGTGGATGGTGGTCGCTGGTCTTTTTCCGGCGAGAATGGTGGTTCATTTGGTCGAGGGTGAAGGGTGGTCGACGAAGAAGAAGGAGGGCAGCCATGGCTGGCTGGAGCTCGCGCCTGGAGGGGGGGTCGACGAGGAGGCTGGTGGTTTAGGGTTGTTTGGGTGTTTAAGCTTTGTTGGGTTTTGAGGATGAAGAAGATGAAGGTGGCTGATGGTTTTTAGGGTTTGGGTGTTTAGGAAATGAAGTAAAAAATGAGAGGGAAAGGGTGGGTCATTTGGGTTATAGGGCGGACCGGGTCGGGTTGACCCGGTTGGTTTTGGGTTGGGTTTGTGGGACACTTGGGCCAGGTTAACTCAAATTAGAATAAGAGGCCCAATCCGATTTTCCTTTCATATTTTTTGCTCTTCTTTTCATTTATTTTCTCCAAAATTAAACTTAAAGATCCTAAATTAAATTAATAAAACCAAAATTAACTTAAAATACTAATCAACTCCTAATAATAATTATCACACAATATTAAACATCAATTAAAATAAACTCACACAATTGGGACATTTAAATGCTAAAAATGCAAAAATACATATATTTGTGATTTTCCATTTTTGTAAAACAAACTTGATTACTCCTAATGGTAGAATTAAATCATAAATACAAATGCAACATATTTTTGTATTTTCATTAATTTAACAAATAAACATGCACAGACAAATACAAATAATTATCCAAAAATTCCACGAAAAATCTCAAAATTGCACACAAAGGAAAATTGTTTTATTTTGAATTTTTTGGGAGTAGTTCTCATATAGGGCAAAAATCACGTGCTTACAGCTGCCCCTCTTTGTCCGAAAACACGAAGAGTTTTCGTGCAAAGATAAAGTGAGCGAGCGAATTTTTTGCCTATTTGAGTACTTCGTGTGAAGCCATTTTTGAAATATTTGACCGAACCTTTGCTTCAAAAGGTCTCCTACATATCCCTGGCTAAAAGGGAATCAGGTCAATGTAGTTCGGGAAGTTTTGGTAGCTGGGACTACCGTGGAACTGTGCTTTTGCTGTTACTGCTGTTGCTGTTGTGGCTACTGCTTGCCGACCTCCTTATTACACCGTGCCAAACAGAAAATAAGAAGCTAGACTAAACTAGTCTATGAATTACAAAATCTTATCTTGATCTTCAGGCTTGCTCTTGTCGCCTTGCTTTCTTGTTGACTGCTTCCTCTAATGTTCCTTCATTTCTAACTTCACTCGTCGGCCTCTCTTGATTGCCGAACTTGGACTATTTATTTCCTTCTTGTGGGCTTCGCATTATTTTCTTCGAAGCTTGAACTGACCATAACTGCCTTCCTTTTGATTTCTGAATTTGGATTTATGCTGGGGATTTTTGTTGTAACCTTTCGCTCTCCTGACGGGCTACTGACTTCCACACTTGAAATGTAACGACAGGAATGTATTCCTTTGTTCTCCAGGTGGGCGCCTAATTACCAAAACTCGAATTGTATTCCCTTGTTTTCCAGGTGGACGCCTGATAGCTAGAACTTGAAATATATTCCCTTGTTATTCAGGTGGTGCCTGATTGCTGAACAATAATTTAAAACTTTAATTAAAACTTAAAACAACGTCTTTCTGTTCTTTAGGGGGGCACCTGACTTCAACAATAATTTAAAATGAAACGCCATTCCGTTCTTCAGGCGGGCACCTGACTTCAACAATAATTTAAAATAAAACGTCATTCCGTTCTTCAGGCGGGCACCTGACTTCAACAATAATTTAAAGTGAAACACCATTCCGTTCTTCAGGCGGGCACCTGACTTCAACAACAACTTAAAGTAAAACTCCATTCCGTTCTTCAGGCGGGCACCTGACCTCAACTATAATTTAAAACTTTAATTAAAACTTAAAGCAACGCCTTTCCGTTCTTATGGGGGGCACCTGACTTCAACAATAATTTAAAATGAAAAGCCATTCCGTTCTTCAGGCGGACACCTGACTTCAACAATAATTTATAGTAAAATGCCATTCCGTTCTTCAGGTGGGCACCTGACCTCAATTATAATTTAAAATTTTCAAAATGCAGTCTAAAAGACAAAGCCTTTCCGTTTGAAAAATCGCCTCTTATGTTTCTCGGGTTTTGAAAAATTAAAATTAACTGAAAATCCGGTTTAAAAATACCCTCTCAGACCCCCTGTACGGACCGTACAAAATATAGTGCGGCCTGCACAACTCTCCATGTGAATTGCAGTGACATGCTTTAGTATTTTAGCCATAAGTTTCTCTACAGATTTCTAAATTGTGATTTCTCTGAACCTGCAACATCCATGTTTTAAGCCTAAGACATCCCGGAACCTACTCGAAACTCATACGAGACCTCGGAACTCCAAACCAAGTGTACATACTAACTCAAAGACATCACATAGACCTACTTGTGCAATCACATCATCAAAATAACATGTAAAATCATGAATTAAACCTCAAAACTCAACATTTTCATCAAGAACTCTCAAAGTTCATAACTCTTCAATCGAAAGTCCAACTCACGTCAAATAAACTCCATTTTCACCAAACTTCACAGTTATCACTATAACAAGTTTGTACCGGGCTCCAGAACCAAAATACAGGCCCGATAAATGGTTTCAAACATTAATTATTTTCTTCATTTCTTAGATAATTCAGTAAAATAATTTCTTTCAAAAACTAATTTCTAAGGTTTGGGACCTCGGAATTCATTTCCATGCATACTCCCAAGTCCCATATTCTACTGTGGACCTCCCGAGATCGTCGGAACACGAATCCGGGTCTGTTTGCTCAAAATGTTGACCAAAGGCAACCATAATAAAAAATTTAAGTCTAGAAATTTTTATTTCTCATTTTTTCACATAGAAGGCTTTCTGGATATAGGTTCAGACCATGCACGCAAATCAAGGTGAGATAAAAAGGAGGTTCTTAAACCTCAAAACACTGAAGTAACTTGCAACACAAGTGATGACCTTTTGGGTCATCACATGACTTTAGTCATGTTTTGAACAATCCACCTCTTGTCTCAGCTTTCGCATTTTGGATTCACTTCCCTTTGCTTTCCTTTTTTTTTGTTTTTCTTTTTTATTCTGGATTGAGATTACTTCTTTTGATCATCTCGGACTGTTGACTCGCATTCTTTCCACGAGCTTCTACTACTTCTAACTTGAATTATTTTCTGAAATGACTTCCTTTGTTCTCTAGGTGGGTGCCTGATTGCTAAAACTTGAACTGCATTCCCTTGTTCTCCAGGTGGGCTCCTGATTTCTAAAACTTGAACTATATTCCCTTATTCTCCAGGTGGGCGCTTGATCGCCAAAACTTGAATTGTATTCCCTTGTTCTCCGGGTGGGTGCCTGATTGCCAAAACTTGAAATGTATTCCCTTGTTCTCCAGGTGGGCGCCTGATTGCCAAAACTTGAACTGTATTCCCTTATTCTCTAGGTGGGCACCTGACTGCCTAAATTTGACCTGTATTCCCTTGTTCTTCAGGTGGGCTCCTGATTGCCAAAACTTGAACTGTATTCCCTTGTTCTCCAGGTAGGCGCCTAACTGCCAAAATTTGAACTGTATTCTCTTGTTTTCCAGGTGGGTGCCTGATTGCAAAAACTTGAACTGTATTCCATTATTCTCCAGGTGGGTGCCTAATTTCCAAAAATCGAACTGTGTTCCCTTGTTCTCCAGGTGGGCGCCTGATTGCCAAAACTTGAAATAATTCCAAAACGAATTTCCTCATTCTCCAGGTGGGTGCCTGCAAATAGCTTGAACTTGAAATAATTCTGAAACGATTTCCCTCATTCTCCATGTGGGTGCGTGCAATCAAAACAACAAAACAAATAAAATTTTCTACCCCAGTTTGCACTAGGAAGATTTGCGATTTGTTAGCAAAATTGTAAACCACTTATGCTATTGATGCAATGATGAGAATAAACTAAAGACTAGACTAGGATATGTGTCTCCTATGAGTAAAACCAAGAAACTTTGACTAGCAAATGCGTCCGCTAAAAATAAAACCTGAATGACCCAAACTAGGAAGTGCGTCTCATAGTGATAAAATATCAATTTAGGAAGTACATCTCCTAAAAGAACATATAATCTTGAAAGACCCGGACTAAGAAATTTGTTTCTTGTGGGTGAAACTTGAATAAATCAAACTAGTAAGTGCGTCTCCTAGGGGTGAACTTAATGACTCAAACTAGGAAGTGCGTCTCCTAAAACAAACATATAACCTGAAAACCTAGACTAGGAAGTGTGTCTCCTATGGGTGAAACTTCAATTACTCAAACTAGGAAGTGCTTCTCCTATGAATGAACTCTTAATTTAGGAAGTGCGTCTCCTGTAGATGTATCTGAAAGACCCAGACTAGGAAGTGCTTCTCCTATGGGTAAAACTTTAACTTAGGAAGTGCGTCTCCTAGAAATGGACTTAAATGACTCAAACTAGGAAGTGCATCTTCTAGGGGTGAAACATCAATGACTCAAACTAGGAAGTGCATCTCCTAGGAATGATCTTAAATGAACCAAATAGGAAGTGCGTCTCCTAGTGGTAAAATCTCAATTTAGGAAATGCGTCTCCTAGTGGTAAAATCTCAATTTAGAAAGTGGATCTCCTTGGAATGAACTTGAATGAACCAAAACTAGGAAGTGCGTCTCCTAATAAGTATAATCTGAAAGACCCCTACTAGGAAGTACGTCTCCTAACGGGTAAAATTCCAATGACTCCTACTAGGACGTGCGTCTCATAGGGGCGAATTTGAATGACCAAGACTAGGAAATGCGTCTCCTAGGGGTGAAAACTACAGTGACTAGAATTTATATGATCCAAATTAGGAAGTGCGTCTCCGAAGGGTAGAATTGCAATTTAGGAAGTGCGTCTCCCACAACAAAATATAACTTGAAAACCCAGACTAGGAAGTGTTTCTCCTGGGGGTGATGTGTGATCTTCTCAATTGCCTTTGTGTAAGAAGAATTGGGGCATTACACCTAAAAATTTCAAGCTTCCAAGCTTTGATATGAACATAGCTTCCATCCTTGTTTTAGACAAAGAAAACTTGTGAGTTTAAACATGGTGGTTGGTTTGTGGCCCTGACTTTGCAGCAATTGCTCCTTCACTTTCCATGACAACCTTGATTTCAACTTGAAAGACCTTGCCTGTTTATTGACTAAACACTTTCTCTGTCACCCTTATCGAAGGAAACACCTCTGATCCGTTAAAACCCAATATTCTTTATCTGTTGCATTATGCTCATGAATTGCCATTTACCGAACTTTTTCATTTCTCATAAATCCCAAAGCACTTCGATTGTTATCCACTCAGTGCGTATACTGCTCTTTCCTGACTTATGTTACTTTGATGTGCTAGCCAGACTTCGCTTTGTGCAATTGAAAAGCCGGTGGCAAATTTTGAAGTCATTTCTCACTTATTCTGACCAAAATGACTTAGGAAGAGGAAGTAAACAAGACAAAATGAACAGAGTAAAGGACAATGGAAAGAGATGATTCCTAACAAGAAAACTACCAAGTAGAAACTTATCAGATGTGGATACCAACTCTAATGACCATGACATGCACCTTTAGATTAAGTGGCCTAATCTGTCAAGCAAGTCTAATGTTCAACTCTTGTTGTACCCCTAAGCCATGAAACTGGGCTTCAAGGCTCCAATTTTCCAATCCGATTTGTGATCCTTATTCGACTTGTAGTGCCCGAAGGGTTTTCACCATCAAGCCTCTCTCATTTTATTCTTTCTCTCAACTCACCATCGCCTTATGGTGCTTGTGAAGGTTTTCACCGATAAGACTCTCTTTTTTTTTCTTTTGTAGAACAGAGTGTTGCCCCTGATGTGAATCATAACTCTAACTCGCTTGCCTTGGCATCTCTCGAAGACTGATTGGAAGGTCTTTCTTTGGATCATAATATGGGCTTTTGGATAGGGTTAGAAAGAAAGGATATCATAAAGGCTCAAAACAGCTTGAATGGGTTCAAAATTACAACTTTTGGAATCGGATCTCTTACAACAACTACAACTTTCTACCCCAGTTTCTTTGCTTGGGGATTTTGATTTTGATTTTGATGGGACCAAACCATGAGGCTGCCTACGTATCCTTAAAAGGAATCAGATCGTACGTAGTTCATGACATAGGAATTGCTTTGTTTTTGTACTTTTCTCTCTCTTTTCTTTTTTTTTCTTTTCTCCTTTTTTCTTCTCTTTTCTTTGCTTTACTTTTTTTCCATTTTTTTCTTTCTCTTTTTCTTTTTTTAATTCTATATCATATTTCTAAACTCTGCTTCTGATTCCAAAAGAGGGATATGAAAGAAAATAAATAGGCTCAAAGGATTAACAAAGGATAAAGTGTTTAGATAGCAGAATAAAATACCTTCGTCATTCAAATCTACAAAGCATGCCAAATACAAACAGCACAATTAAACAAACCAAAGAAATTATACAGAATATCTTTTGACTGTATCAGAACTGATAACCATAACCACACTTTTTCCTTCTACATCTGTTAAATACAAAACACCTTTGGACAACACTCTTGTTACCACGAACGGCCTCTACCAATTTGGGAAAAATTTGCCTTTAGCTTCAACCTGAAGCGGTAGGACGTTTCAATAGTGTTTCTTTATGTTCTATCTTCCCCAGTTTCACACAATTCAGGCTTGGAGTAATCTCAAAATGCCTTTACTTATTTCCCTCAAATGTCCCTATCATCTTCAAAATTGTTCATTGATTCATGACTAAACTAACATTTAAAACCAGACTGAGAATTACACGTGCATGTCATGTCACTAGAGTCAGCAGGAAAAGAATTTATAAAAGGAAAAAAGAACTAAACAAAAATGACTAGTAACAATAGAAAATAGAAAATTGCATTTGACAGATGGTGAAAGGGTTTGAACAACAAGACAAGCAAAATAAAATGGGGTACAACCCTGGAACAAAACCAGACAACACTAAACGAGCTACTACGACTTAACAAACTAGGCAAAATAAAATGATAGAAGGTTTCGAGTCACAAGACAATATCTGGATAACAACCCTGAAAATAACCGTGACAACAGAAATGACAACAAAATAAACCACCAAGACTCCTCCACACCTAGCCAAGAGATGGAGCGTCTTTCAAATTACCAAGCACGACATCTTAGCCACTGAGTTCCACATCAATATTTCCAAGACCTTTACCAACTTCAATATCATTAACTTCAGTTATCAAATTCCCAAGAGGATTCACATACTCCCCGCCACTGTCCTTGATCACAATTATCCCTTCTTGAATCATTCTTTCTATTTCCCTTTTCAAAGAACGACAATCTTCGATGATATTCCCTTTGATGTTAAAGTGGTACATGCATCATGCAGTAGGATCAAAACCGTTTGCATATGGGTCTGGAGTATAGCCGAGGAACGGCTCAATCAGGCCAGAATGCTTTAACTTTTCAAGCAAGCTTGTGTAGGATTCTCCAATTAGCGTAAAATAAAATTGCCTTTGTTCCCCTCTATGCCCATGTTTCCTAGGGTTGTTAGGTGATCGACAATGTTGTGAAGGTGAAAAAGTATTATGCAGTGTTGGTGCTTGCCATAACGAGTGATCCAGCAGTTTGATAGAGGACCAGAAGTTGTTATGCGGATAGTATTGAGGTAGATTAGGTGGAGCTCGGGGATAGGTTTGGGGCTGGGGTCGGGGTCGGGGCTGAGTATATTGGTGAGGCAGATCCGTTGGGCCATGTCGTGATCCTGAGACAACCATGGAAACGTCATCATGTTCCTTCTGACCCGGCAAGCTCCCTGTGTCGTTCTGAGCTGCCTGTGTTGTGGCTTTTAAGGCTGAATAGCTCATGATCTTTCTTGACTTCAGTCCCTCTTCCACCATTTCTCCCATATTTACCACATCATTGAAAGGCTTACCAATGGCTGAGATCAAATGGTCGAAGTAAGTAGGCTCCAAGGCTTGGAGAAATTATCAACCATATCATCTTCTTCCATCGGAGGATTGACCCATGCAGTTTGCTCCCTCCATCGAAACCCATATTCTCTAAAGCTTTTAGTGGGCTTCTTTTCTACCTTGGTCAGGGACAGACAATCTGGGACAATGTCTATGTTGTAATGAAAATGCCGAGCAAAGGCCTGAGCCAAATCGTCCCATGTGTACCACCTGCTGGCATCCTGGCGGGTGTACCATTCTAAAGCTGCCCCACTCAGACTCTGGCTAAAGTAAGCCATTAGTAATTCGTCTTTTCCCCTAGTGCCTCTCATTTTACTGCAATAACATATCAGATGAGCTACAGGATCCTCATGTCCGTTATATAAGTCAAACTTGGGCATCTTGAACCCGACAGGCAGTTGGACATCATGGAACAAACACAAATCCTTATAAGCCACACTCACATGGCTTCCTAAACTTTGCATATTTCTCAATGATTGCTCCAGACTCTTTACTTTCCTAAATATCTCCTATTGCTCCACGTTCTTGGGTGGTTTCTCAGTTTCAACATGACGCTCAAAGTGGGGAGTGCAGGAGTAAGGATTTAGGACTTTGAAGGTGGGTTCCGGGGCATAGTATTAGGTATCTGGAGCTTGGAATGCAGGCTCACTAGAGGATTAATGGAGGGTAGCTTGTGGAGGGGGTACAAAAATAGGAGCAAGGTATGAGGTTGTTTTGGTTGGTGGAGCATGGAAAATTTGGGATGAAGTGCCGGGGTAGGAGTTGTAATGGGTGAAGCCAGTGGCGTGTTAAGGGGGAAGATCAACGGTATTGGGCATCTGGGCTTGGGACAACGGTGGAACGGAGGCATGGTTTTCTGTATAGTTGGTAGGAAATAAAGGTGGAGGATGTCCCTTAATCCAGGTCTGATACATTTCCGCCATCTGCTATTTCATCCTTTGGACCTCCTCTTTCAATTCAGACTCCAACTCCACAAACTCCCTTGGTGGGTCTACAACCCCAGTGTCTGTTTCTTTGCTAGCCATGGCTATTTGCTCTTTGACCTTATGTTGTATGGATGAATTGCCAAAGTACCACAAACTAACCACCCTCTGTTATGATAACAATGAAGGTAACAAGGGGATCAAAACAAAGCCAACATGTTAGTGTTAAGGCATTTATCAAATAGAAATATCACATTGCGTGCAATATCCCTAGCAACAATTAACGGTTCTAAAATGGCTTCAAGGGTATGAAGGTCATATGGAATCATCCTAATTTCACTCTTCTTGCCTCATTTCTTTCTTCATTTTTCTTTCTAATACCGCTTGGCTTTTCATTTCTTTCCCTTTCTTTTCTTTCTGATTATCACTCTTTTCTTTCTGCTCACTTCTCACGTCCCACAACTTCGTTTATTTTTGTTTCTTCTTTTGTTAATGATTATTCAATTGAAACCTATGTAGGTTGCCTACGTATCATGTCCCTCATGAATCAGATCAAGCATAGTTCTGAAAAAATAATGGACAAATAAACTAAAAATAAAAATCTTTTTGAATTTTTCATTTAAAATTTTTTTTTGGTTTTTCAAATACAAATGGGAAGTGCGATGGCAAAAGACTTGACAAACTCTTACACCACCTAAAAGACTCAAAACTACTAGACATGACTACAAAGGGAAAGACAAATATAATAAGAAACTCATAATATAAAAAGGCTCCTTAAGCAGCTCCTGAATGCAGTGGTCTTGGGGTATCTGCCATGCTCGAGTCCTGATAAATGAATCCACACCTGAATAAGAAAAATAAGACCAAATAGATCAATCACTCAACACACTTTGCGACACCGCAACACTTCCTATTGGACACATGCACGACACGATTGAGCTATTTTTAAAAATTAACCTACGTGGCCATGAATGGCTAGAAGTGCAAACTCAACAAGGGTGACTACTCTGATATGGAAATACCTCACTAAGGCTTCTATGGATTCAACTCCCAATAATCATGACCCAAAATTAATTTGCAGAAATGACCCATTTTGTAAAAACGACTGATATGGTCAAAAGTGGCTAAAGATGCAAACTCAAAAAGGACAAACCTTAAAGTAATATGACACCTGATTCTAGACTCAAGATACTAAGACATGGATTATTGAACCACTTTTGCGAAAATGACCCCATTTTGCAAAAAATGACCGATGTAGCCAAAAGTGGATGGACATGCAAGATTTGGCTACGAACCCGCGAAGCCAAAAACCTAAGAATCCTAAGAAGATCGGACCCTATGTGGGTTTCCTATGTATCCTGTCCCGAAAGACAAAAAATAAGTTCGCGTAGTTCAGGAAGATCGGACATGGGAAGCTTTTAAAAAAATACAACTAATTTGGAAAAACTATATTTTCGCTTTTTTGAAAAATGATGGAAAATGTAAAATCTTTTTGGATTTTCTTTTTCTATCTTTTTTTTTGGTTTTTCGGAAAATGATAGGAAAGTACAAAATCTTTGTGGATTTTTCATTTTCAAATTTTTTCGGTCTTTTCTTGAAAAAGTTGTGAAAGAAAAATATAATTGGTCCCTTCTTGCTTCATTTTTCACCCTTCTTTCCCAAACATCAGTCTGTTAAATGACCTTTTTACCCTCAAAGATGCAACATGTATCACATAGGGATGATTGAATGTCTTTTTGGGCCACGAGGCCATTTTGATAAAATTTGGATAAGCTTCCTACAAAGGGACATGATGCCTGGGACTGAGCCCTACTAGATCCAAATGACATGATGCAAAGAAGAATGACCTAAGACTGACCTAAGTTTGGGGTTCACTAACATACCAATTCGGAAGAGCGTACGGTCGATGGTGGCTGCTCAAGCTTTCAATCCACTCCATACATCCGACGGCCCCCCTCCTAAAATAAAGGTGGCTCAACAAATAGTTCGTGCACGCGATACGTACTCTGAGACTTGATGCAGAAAGAAGATCCATCGTTATGAAAATGATGATAGTTATAAAGCAGTAAACACATAAGGAAAATCGATAAACCAATAACCAACAAAATAGAAAATAAGACAAACAAACCAAATAAACAAAGCAAATAAAGAAAACTAACATCTCAACTGAATATCCTACAAGCCAACAAGATCAAGAACCAGCTTGAACCTGCAAGTCCCCAGTAGAGTCACCAAAGCTGTCACACCCCTTTCTTATAAACCTCACTAAACCCCTTGAAAATAATAAAAGGATTTGCAAAGATCAAAAGGGGTTTTAATTAAAAAGTGACAAAATTGTATTCAAAAGGAAATAAGTCATAGTCGCCACCTGACATTAGTTTCGGTGTGCCAAGTCACCGTTTTTAAAAAAAAAAATTCTTTTAAAATATTTTGGACTCCAAAACTAAGTCTACACCAGAGATTCAGGTAAGGGGGTTCATTTGACTCGGGGAGAAGGTGTTAGGCATTCCCCAAGTCCCATAACTAGTACGGTTGCGTACTCGATCTAGTTGTCTTTAAAAATATTCAAATTGAGGTAAAATCACATAAAAGAAAAATAAACACAAAAGAGGCTCGAGGTTGTCCCCATCTAAATGAAAGAAAATTAAAAGAAGGAAAATAAAAGTTCTAAATTATCCTACGCTACTTCTTCTACGATATTCGCCACGACCTCCAATTATCACATAGGGATGATTGAATGTCTTTTTGGGCCACGAGGCCATTTTGATAAAATTTGAATAGGCTTCCTACAAAGGGACATGGTGCCTGGGACTGAGCCCTACTATGTCCAAATGACATGATGCAAAGAAGAATGACCTAAAGACTGACCTAAGTTTGGGGTTCACTAACATACCAATTCGGAAGAGCGTACGGTCGATGGTGGCTGCTCAAGCTTTCAATCCACTCCATACATCCGACGGCCCCCCTCCTAAAATAAAGGTGGCTCAACAAATAGTTCGTGCACGCGATACGTACTCTGAGACTTGATGCAGAAAGAAGATCCATGGTTATGAAAATGATGACAGTTATAAAGCAGTAAACACATAAGGAAAATCGATAAACCAATAACCAACAAAACAGAAAATAAGACAAACAAACCAAATAAACAAAGAAAATAAAGAAAACAAACATCTCAACTGAATATCCTACAAGCCAACAAGATCAAGAACCAGCTTGAACCTGCAAGTCCCCAGTAGAGTCACCAAAGCTGTCACACCCCTTTCTTATAAACCTCACTAAACCCCTTGAAAGTAATAAAAGGATTTGCAAAGCTCAAAAGGGGTTTTAATTAAAAAGTGACAAAATTGTATTCAAAAGGAAATGAGTCACAGTCGCCACCTGACATTAGTTTCGGTGTGCCAGGTCACCATTTTTTAAAAAAATAATTTTTTCTTTTAAAATATTTTGGACTCCAAAACTAAGTCTGTACCAGAGATTCAGGTAAGGGGGTTCATTTGACTCGGGGAGAAGGTGTTAGGCATTCCTCGAGTCCCATAACTAGTACGGTTGCGTACTCGATCTAGTTGTCTTTAAAAACATTCAAATTGAGGTAAAATCACATAAAAGAAAAATAAACACAAAAGAGGCTCGAGGTTGTCCCCATCTAAATGAAAGAAAATTAAAAGAAGGAAAATAAAAGTTTTTAAATTATCCTACGCTACTTCTTCTACGATATTCGCCACAGCCTCCAATTACATAATGCTACGGGGCATTTCCCGCGGAATAAAATATGTAAAAATCCTTCGGGGCATTCCCCGGATAAATTTAACTAAAGGGAACGTCCTCTCACCTCAAAATACAAACAAAAATATTGAGGCTTTCCTACCCAAGTGTGGTCGGCCTAAACATGCTACTAACGGATTCAAAATAAGATAAAAAAACAAATAAGAGCAAGATAACTACTTAAGGTCCAATTTCTTTCTTATTTTTTTTATCAATTTAACCTGATTCTAGACTCTTTTTGCAAATCTCCCTACTCACAATCAAGCAAGAATCATCCCAACTATAAACAATTTTTTAAGATCAAACAGGATGCTCAAATTTATGCTCTAGAGATGCCACCATTTCAAACCAAAAGAGATCGGTGCATACGAGAAGCATGGTTGCATTTAATTTAAGTATAATACGAGCTAATAAAATGAAAAGTAGAACAAAGATCCAAGTTTAAAAGTTCAAGAAAGACCTCAATTTGAATCCAATTTTGATGTACCGGAGTTTAACGACGGACAGAACCTCGGACGGAACTCGAATTGGACCGAGAAGCTGAAAAATCGGTCGGGAACCTCGGATCGTCACCAGAAACTCAACCAAACACGGATTGGGACCCACATATTAATCAAAAATCTATCCTTGAATAAAAATCCAGAATCGAAAAATTAATAAGCAGAAATACATATATATTTTTTTAATCTTTTTGTTTTTTCCTTCTTTTTTTGGACTATTTTTGTCGTTTTCCTGCTTTTCCTTCTCTTGTTTTTGGATTAAAATCTGATTGTCCCCCTCTCAATTCCCCACTCTATTTTGCTCTATCCCCGTTCCCTCTTTGTCTTCTCAATATGAGTGTGTTTCCGCGAGTAAATGGCGGAAAGGGACTAGGGGTGCAACTGGTTTCAGAAGGGTGGTGTGCAGCTGCTGAGAGTGGGAAAGAAGAAGAAGTAGCGATGGGTGGCTGCTCTTTTTCCGACGAGTTTTTGATGGGGGAGTGCAGACTGGCGGCTGGTTCTCTTTTGTGTGAGAGATGAGGGGTCGTGGCCTAGGGTGTGTCGAAGATGGAGATCGGGGTCATTGGTTGGAGAGAAGCTGACGGGCGGCAGTGAGGGCGTCAAAGGCGATGGCCGTTCTGTGGTTGTGGAGATGGGCGGCTGGCTGATTTTGTGAAGTGAGGTCGAGGTGGTAGCTCTGTGTGTTTTTTGGATGTTAGTCCGGTTGGGAGGGTGGTTTTCGTCTTGGTCTCTAGGGTTTTTTTAGGTCTCATGTGTTGTTTCCTAGGTGAGGAAGAAGAAGAGTGTCCCTAGGTTATAGTTAGGTCTGATGGGGTTATGGGCTGTTCACTTTGGGCCTTTATGGCCGGATTTGTTCTTAAAATGGGCTTAATTAATTAAAAATCTATCCACTTCACTTCAATTATTGCCTATAAAATAAAACCAAAGATAAAAATAAAAAATATTAACTAGCCCGATTTAAGTAGAGATAACTATTAAAATAAACAAACCGTTAAAATAAAATTATTTTTGATATTTTTTAAGATTATACAAAAATAAAAATCCTAGTAAAATAGTATGGCTACAAAACATTAATGAAACTAATTTTGTAATTTTTATTTTTCTGATAAAAAAAAAGTAAGATAGTCAAAATTAATTAAAATAGTGATATTCGACCTAAACTAAGTATTTAAATGCTAAAATATGTAAAATCTTGAGGAGGGTCAAAAATCACATGTCTACAACATTCACGTGGGGAGGCGGGGTTGTGTGTTAAACAACGGATTGCTCATTTTAGCTCCAGGGGTCTATTTTTGTATAGGGATTTTTAGGGTTAAAAAGAAAGATCTCATGGGTCTAATTGGTTTTTGGGCTTTAAAATTAAAGTTGGGTTGGATCCATATCTTATTGGGTCTTAATTTTGGGCTAAGAAGACTAAAATATAAAAATATAAAACTTACTCTTAATTAATTAGAACACACTACTAAAATAAAACTAGTTATTAAAAATGAAACTATTTTTTTATATTTTCAAGATTATATAAAGATAAAAATAAGGTACTATTTTTGTATTTTTTTAATTTTATGAAAGGTACACAAACTAAAAGTAACTAGATAAAATATCTATTAGCTAAATAAAAGAAAATATTTTTTTTTTTGAAATTTTTATTTGTGATGAAATAAAGTAAAAGAGTTAAAATTAGTTGAAATAACTATATTAGACCTAAACTAAGTATTTAAATGCTAAAATATGTAAAATATTGGGAGGGTAAAAAATTACATGTCTACAACCCTCTGGCTGTGCACAATTTATATATTGGTTGGATCGGGCCGTACGACGTCGACATGATTTGTGCATGATTGTAGTGCTTGACTTGCAAATTTATAAATGAGGATATTGCCTCTCTTGATCGAGAATAAATATATAAATGATAAAAACGAATTTGGAAATTTTCTATAAACGAAAGAATTGTTTACTTGCCTCATGCTATTGAGTTACAACTATTTTTATGAAAATCCTCAATTTATTATATTATTGGTATATGATTATTGGACCATTAGTAAGTGTCAAAGTCGACCTCTCGTCTCTACTTCTTCGAGATTAGACGGGATACTTGCTGGGTACACGTTATTTTTGTACTCATACTACACTTGCTGTGCATTTTTGCTGCACAAGCTCATGTATATCTAGTGGCCTAGTTTGCGGCAGCGACATGGTTGATACAGGGACTTATGTGAGCTACACTCCTTGAGACGAATCGCAGCCAGTAGAGTCTCCTTCTGAGTACTGTATTGTATTTTTTCTACAGTCCAATATATATTCCAGACGGTTATTGTATTACATTATTTTCTAAAAATAGCTTATGCACTTGTGACACCGGGTTTTGGGATGATTATGGGATTATTCAATTTAAGTTTGTTAAAGACATCATTTTTATTTCAGTTAATTTCATTATTTATTGTTTAATATATAAAAAAATAATTTCAATAAATACTAAAATAGGAAATTTAATTAACTTGTTGGTGTTGGCTTGCCCGACAGTGGTATCTAGCGCTATCACGACCCTTAATGGATTTTGGGTCGTGACAGGAATAAAAGTATAAGATTTATGACATATATTAAAAGAACTCATTTTAACCTGTGAACTAATTCAACATCATCAATTTAAAAAAATAACACAATAATATCCGTATCTATATAATATTAAAATGAGAGGAAAAGGCTCTGTCCTTAAGCCAAGTGGTAGCCTACAAATATCACAGACTCCAAACCCGGTCGTGATGGCGCCCAACACTAATGCTAGGCAAGCCCGACCATTCACTCTCTCTCAACCTATGCATGAAGCTCAAAATCAATTAAGTAAATACTTAAATCAAATATCAATACTCATAGCTGAAATACTCAAATGAAAACAATACGAATCCCTAACATAAACTGTAACTCCCAAAGACCTAGGGTCATGAGTCTAGAGCCTCTAAATAATACCGAGTCAAGAATCCTGGAAAAAAAAATATGTTCTAAAGTACGGAAATAATAAAGGGATAGGGGAGGAGTCGGGTCCTGCGGACGTCAAGCAGCTACCTCGACAGCTCCTGAAAACTCTGGAAAACAACAACTAGCTCAACTAGGCTCCCGAAGTACCTGAATCTGTACACAAGGTGCAGGGAGTAAAGTGAGTACTTCCAACTTAGTGGTAATAGGCATGTATAATGTCTGACAGTAAGAAATCCCAAATATAGCACAATGCAAAGCTATAACCAATTTGTCTACACTTTCATCAATGGAACAACAACAGGTAATGACAGGTAGATGCATGAATGCAATGCAATGCACATGACCGCTACGGCGTGTAGCCCGATCCATTTAACATCGACGGCGCTCACTGGGGGTGTGTACAGACTCCGGAGGGTCTCCTACAGCTCAAGCACAATATAATCATAGTATTCGCTCCGGCATGTAGCCCGGTCCACAATCAGTCCAGTTATATATGCATGCAAGCCACACGGGCACAATCAAGTTTACCATTTTCGGTTCCATTTGACAGGTATTATAGTTTAAGTGATTTAAAACCTTAGAAATTTACTAATCATTTCTCGACAGTGTTTAACTCAGGACAGGTATCA